>JAJKFI010000172.1:1100687-1125038 GCA_029204185.1 Lerista edwardsae | reverse complement strand
GTGTGTGTGTGTGTGTGTGTGTGTGTGTGTGTGTGTGTGTGTGTGTGTGTGTGTGTGTGTAAAACCTAGGCCCTTCTATCTTGCTACAGAAGGTCATTCATTAGCTGTTTAATGGATTTACAATGCATGCTGATTAACAGGCAACCATGCCCAGCTAAGAACACAGACCACAACTACCTGCAAGGGTGGGCACTGACAGCAGGGTTCCGCTTGGGATTAAAAATGCTAAAAAATTCATTTCAAATGAGCAGAAAAGATAAAATGCCGGCGCTTTCCGATCCAACTAAGGACACAATCCTAACCTGGAGTTAGACTGGCACAAGTCCCTTGTGCTGGCCCAGGAGTGTTGCAAATGCATGTAAAGCACATTTGGACCACCCTTGGAGTCAAGGAGGCTGGCACATGGATATGCACTACTTTCCCTGACTCTGAGAGTGGTCCAGACATGCTGTATGGTGCATTTGCGACACTCCTGGGCGAGCACAAGCAATTTGTGCTGACCTAACTCCAGTTTTGGATTACGTGCTACAGCTCATAGAAGCATTATATTGACATACGACCGACTGCATCATGCTTATGCAAACATGCCTCCAATTTAGCCTGCAATCCTCAAAAAGAAAATGTCTGTGGACTCTGCAATAGTTTAAGAAGTTGGGAGCATGAAACATGCTCTCTTCTATGAATTGCATCTTGAATGTCTATTTACAGTGAGACTAGGTAATATGTGCATGGCATTTCTTGCTAGATGTGATGTTCCTTTCATGGCAAAACAAAAAACAAACTCTTGACTAAAGCATCACCTATCTCCATAGTACATTTTGGTGGCAGATTTGTTTCTTGCAGAAGGCTCTCAGCACTGTGTGACAGCCATGTCATAATGAGTGTGAAAACAAACAAACAAACAAACCTGTACTGCCAGGTATATATTTCGGTTCCCTAAACAGGTATGTCTCTAAAGGCTTCTTGTTCTCTCCCAAATAATTATTATGCATTAAAATGTATGATACATATTTAAATATGCATTTGGTAGTTCAAGTAAATACTTGGGTGAATATGCATGCTACAAAAAAATACATATTTAACTAATAGTGTAATTAATTGGGTAAAACTACTTATTACTTAGGGGAGCGGAGCATCCTCAAAAGTGTTTTAATTATTGGAATCCAAATTGAAAGAAAGAAAAGAAAGGGGAGTCATCAGGATTTTTAAAACAATACCAAAATACTCCAATTTTGAAAAATCTTGTACCTCCAACTCGGTTTTACTTAATCTTGTGATTAAGTATGGCAAACTTGGATCTCTAGGACCTATTGCATAATGACTGTTTAAGGAAAATGGCCTTCCCTTTCTAGATTTTTCTACACCCCAGTGCTTGATCTTGGTTTTGACCAATTGCTTTTGATGGCTGGTGACCTCAAAATGTGCCTGGATGGAGACGGAAAAGGAGCATCAGAAGAAGCCAGTTTGGAAGATGCTGGAAAAGGTTGTTAAACTTTCCTGGCACACACAAGTTGGATTTGGGAGTGCTAGATTGATATTGTTCACAGCCTGACTGCATGCATGCTGTTCCATCTGTTCAGCCCAGAGGTTTTCAACCTTTTTCATCTCATGGCACACTGACAAGGTGCTAAAATTGTCAAGGCACACCATCAACGTTTTGACCATTGACAAGGCACACAGCACGGCTAGTGTGGGGCTCACATCCCCCAATGGCCATACAAAGAAATGACCCTCACCCAAACTCCTGTGGAACGCCTGCAGACCAGTCACGGCACACCAATGTGCCATGGTTGAAAATGGCTGGTTCAGCCTATACCTTGGTAGTTTGTAATGAAAGGTGCATAGTTTTCAGGACTCCCTCATTATAAGGGAATTGTAAAAAGCTGCCTCTGCATGGGGGTAGTGGGGGTGTTGATGGTCTGTAAAGTTTATGCAGACCTCTTTTATGCTTGCAGACAGTTTTCAAGCTTTCCTTTGGAGCTGTCCTTTGATCTCCTAATTAGCTAGCTCTTCTGAGTATACTGTTAACTCCTTAACTCCTAACCCTCTTGAAACCTTACACTGCAGTGAACAATAAAGGCTTGTATTAGAGCGATGGTAAGCTGCTTTAAATTGTTTATGTATTTTTGAACGTTTTAAAAGTGCTAATGATTACTACTTCCTGAAGGTTTTTTTTTTAATGCAGCGTAAAACCTGTTTTGTTTTTCCCGCAGTTGAAATCTCCTCCCACCCATCAGTTCAAAGCTATGTTCAGTTCTGTTCCTATGTTGTGGTGCGTTTCCTGTGCTGTTTATTTCTGCTGTTTATTTCTGCTGTTTATTTCTGCTAGGGTTTTCAAGTAATTCAATGCTTTCTGACATTGCTGTGCTGTGTTTTTGTTTCTCTGCAGTGTAAAAACTGTGGGTTTTTTCCCTACAGTTTGATTCTTTTTTTATATTGATACAATGCTATCTGTCTCGTGTCATTATTTGGGGTGTGTTTTATGCACTTCTTCTCAAGCACCATTTCCTTCACTCTCCCCTAGCTGATTGGCTCCTAAACTTCTCTGGGTGGGAGAAGTGAAGAGACAGTACAATCAGACAAAATTACAATCAGACACTTCCCTAAGGCTTACCCCGACTTATCATAGAAAATTCCATGAGTTTTGGTTCAAAACCTGCTCTCGATTTGTCTGCAAGGTTGACTTATCTATGAGTACCTATGGTAATCACTTTTGCATTCCATTCTTCAGCAAGCAAGGGCAGAAGGAGGGGGTCACTTTTCTCAGAGCAAGCTGCAAAATAGCTGTTCTAATTTACTGTCTGACTCTTGTTTTAACTGCTGACTCTTGTGTTAACTGACTCTTGTGTTAACTGCTTTTATTTAACATGACTTTTTGTATCAGTGGGGAAATCCAGAACCAAATTCCAGTGGATACGAAGATCCCACCTGTACTGTATTTAAGTGTGCTATAATAGTTTACATTAGTTTTAATTGAAATTAAGTTGTCTTGCAGTGCAATCTTATACATGTAAGTAAGCCTCACTATGTTCACTATGCTCAAACGTAAGTGTGCATAGGATTGCAGTCAGTGTTTTGTTTTTATCTAGGACTCTCCTTGTTGTTTCTAAACTACCCAGGATGGCAAATAATCCCTGAACAATATGATTTTCAAACTAGAAACGCAGAAGTTCTGTTTGTAATTGCGAATGATGTAAACTGACTTACTTTACTGATGTGTTTTCTCTTATCACACTTGTGTCCTGTCCTTCCTCCAAGGAACGAAGGGCGCTGTATGTGAATTTCTTACATTTTGTTGCTCATTGGGCCCAAATCTAGAGGTTGTACCGCTGATTCTGAGTGTCATGAACATGCTGTAGAGCATGTTTGCAGCACTGGAGAGCAAAGGACACCAATGGTAAGGCCTGTGCTGCCCCACCACCACAGAAGAGGTCCCCAGTGGTGAACAGATAAGTGCCAGTGAGCACTGGCCTGGAGGGAGGGCGAAGAGGGATTCCTGGGTGGGGGAAGGTGGAACAGGAGGTGGGACCAGCCAGGGAGGTAGATTGTCCCTGCAGAGGTTTTCTCCTCCAGATCCTATGGCCAGCGTTGGGCTGGAAAGCCTGATGCAGTGCTTCTCAAGCCTGCACCAGCAAAATAGCTGGTGCAGACTTGAGGAGCCCCATTGTGGAGGCTGGGGCTCTACTCGAGTTAAAAGGACAAATTCCCCCCCAAGGTGACCTCTAGTACCTGCCCTGGCCCCTAGGACACAGTGGTGGCCATTTTGACACTGCTGCTCCTCTGGGTCCTGGGGGAGGTAAGTTTGGGCTGCCCATCAGTCTTATGGTATACATGAGGTTGAGAGAGAGCAACTGGTCAAGATCTGCAAGCTCCACTACAGAACCAGGATTTGAACATGTGAATCCATCTACTGCCAAGCCAGTTCTCCAGCATCAGTCTCAAGTGTCAAGAGGAATTCTGTTGGCTGGTTACAAGTTAGAAGACCTATATATGGCAGCCTGCTGAAATTAAGAAAAGTTATTCAATATGCTCGAAGGCCCCCTTGAAGACCTCAGTTTTTGAAAGATGGGGTGTAAATTGGTTAAATGAAACTTGGGTCTCTTTGGGCCAAGGTCCAACCTTCTGGCCACTAAGCTGTCTTTTGGAAAAGACGACGTGGGGATCTCTTTGCTTAGGCTGGTGCCTTTTAACCATGCTGGGGTGTCCCCAAGTGCCACATCCCTTCCTTTCCCCCCCCCCATTCCCAGCACGACTAACAGCAACACAATTTTCTACTGTTTCACAAATCTGAAGGCTTGTTTCCTACTCTGGATAAACTATTTGGCCTTTGGACAAGATTATTTCCATATGGAACAGGATTGTTATCACTTAATAGAAAATAATTATCCAATGCAAATTGACTTACGGGGTTGTTGAGCTGGCTAGAAAGCAGTAAGCTTCACAGAGCATTTTAAAGGCTGCCAAGCCGGGTGTTTAAGTACATGTAACTGCACAGATAAAGCCTGATATTTATTTATTTTGCCGGAGACCGAGGGACATTGACAATTCACAATGTAAATGCAAAAGGAACCGCCAGTATTTTGAAAAGTGCGTGTTCAAATAAGAATGGGGAAATAATAATGGTGCATTTCAATGAAGGTGGCACAGAGGGAACCACAGCTGGGACTAAACAGCATCAAAATGATTTGAGTCCTGCCCTTCCATCTTCCAAAGAAGTGAAGCTCTAATGGTGAAGCATTCCTGGGTGGGGGAAGGTGGAACAGGAGGTGGGACCAGCCAGGGAGGTAGATTGTCCCTGCAGAGGTTTTCTCCACCAGATCCTATTACATTCCCATGATTCAGCAATGGCTGTTTTGATTTTATGGGTTGTGTAGAGCCCTCACCAAAGGAAAGAGGCAGGGAGGTTTCTGCTCATTGTTGCTTAAGAAAGCAAGAATTGAGGAGAGGAGGAGAGCTCTTTCCCCTCTGTTGTATTTGAGCTGTCAGCCATATTGAGAGACAGGCTTGGATTACGACTGGTGGTGTTAGGATGTGGTTATCGGAGGTTTTTTGTAGCATGCCCTGTGCTGTCGGTGTACATCCCAGCCAAGCCCTGGGTACCATCCATCTGACAGTGCACGAATAGCAAGCTCAGACTCCATGTAGCCTTGACACAGCCCAATCCTAACCTGCACTGGAATAGCCAGGCCAGCACAGCTGGGCGACATCCTAAGCATGTTAGGAGGCAGAAGTGGCTCAGCGTGGGGCAAGGGGATGTTTCCTCCTTGCCCTGGGGTAAGCCACAGCCAGCCCAATGGGGCTGCTCAGATCTGCGCCAGAAAAATAGCAGATGCCTAAGTCGGGGCCGCCCAGCCAAGGGGTTTGGATACAGCCCAACGGTTGTGTCCCGTCTGTGCCCGCTACCCCTCTGGCACGTCTCCGGCACGGCCCTGTGCTGGCAGAGCCACGTTGGCGTTCAACCGGCGCAGCTGATCTGTGTGGCAGCGCCCACGCAGACACGCTGCTGCTTGTGCCAGTCCTGCAACGGATTCTGCAGCGCAGACGCACCTTACGGTGCATTTCCGACAGCACTGGTCCGGCGTAAGAGTGCTGTGCCAGCGCAACGCCAGGTTAGGATTGTGCTCTTAGGGTTTATATGTTACATTTCAAATGGTTTAAGTACTTTACATATAATACATCATCACAAGAATTCTTATGGCTTATAAGGTAGGCCAGTTTTACCAGCTCTCTACTGCAATTGGGAGGGTAGGAGAGTTCCATCAGTGTACTCACTTTGTACTTTCCTCCAGGATAATTGGTGCCAGTGAAAATCTCAATACAGGCACTGCAATACTGGATGCACACCTCCCGTTCTTCCTCCAAGGAGCACAGTGATGACGTGGCTGGTTGATCATAGGCGGGGATGTGAAGAACAGCAGGGGGAAGTAGGCAGTGAGTTTGCTGCATCGCTTTTAGTTTGCTGCATGGATAGGGCACAAGCCAAGCAAAAATCAAGGTCATGTTAACAGATATGGGCAGTGTTTATGGAATTTGCTATATACATACATGGGGCTTTTCAGAAACCCACTAGTTAAACTGAGTGAAATTATGTGGCCACACTAGAAATAGAAGGAATCAGCAGGGAAGTACAACATGATCACGGATTCCTGCCAGGATCAGGAACTTCCTGTGGCAACATCCACAAAACATTATGCAAACATATTCTGAAAGCTGCTATTAGTGGGTTTCTGTATACTGGGGGAATAAAACAATTTGTGCAGCTATTTCTACTGCTGTGATCGATATACTGCAGCTGGAAAATTAAAACAAATGTCAGAATTCTTGGGATTCTACACCTGAAAGCAGCACACTGTAGTGTATCTGCAGCCAACCCCATGGACACAGATAATGCAAAATGATCTCAGGTTTCTAGTTTTTACCATGAATAGGGCTATCATCATTGCCAGTATTTGGCACTTCATCTGACCAGGATAACCATTTGGGTATCTCCTTCTTTGCTGTTGGGCTTACATTCTTAAAAATGTGCATTGCAATCCCATGAACACCTGTGTGACTGGAAACCATGTTGAATACAGTAGGATAAACTTCCAAGTAGGCACAGAATCAGGTAGAGGACTTTTTTAAAAAAAAAAAATACACCCTCATTTGCATAAATATAAAATAATTTCAATGAAGATCTATATCTGCATGTACTGCGGATACTTTTTACAAAGGTCCATTAGGCAGACGCAAATATACTCAGGTTAAAGTCTATCAATTTCCCTCACATTTGCCATGAATTAATTTTGGGGGCTATATAAACAACAGTTCCTTTTTAAAATACAAACAGCTCCCTCTACATATAAAAATTAAATTTACTCTGATAATGAACTGAGGTGCTAATCATCATTTTTGCAATGCAAAAAGCCCTGTTATGGACAGCCACGGAATACCACAGTGCTTTCTGCTACACTGTTACAAAGTACATTCACTGCACAAAGGAGAGAGTGAGACTGAGCGGCAGGCTTCAGACTACTGTACAATATTGGGTTTCTTTGGTAATGGCAGAAGGCACAAATTCTTCTGAATGTTTCAGAAGCAGACATCCTGAAAGCATTATCTGGCCTCTATCATCAGAGTACATAATCAATCAATCAACAGGTACATAATTCACAAGAATGGATATATCTATATCCCTATCAGAAACTATGTAATCAATCTGTCTCAGAAAACTCACTGAAAATTACTCTCCAATGACATACTCCACACTAATGCCAGGATATCTTGTTGAACTAAATCAGCAGGCATGAATCGATTCCAAAAATAAAGGTCCGCATTTAACAAAATCTGATTTCAGGCTGTAATCTAGCATCCCCAGTTTTTATACATTTTAACCTTTTTCATTAAAATAGTATTTCACATTTATCTGCTTCAGTTCAATTGAAGGCAACAGTTTCTGCTTTCAATACTGAGCAGTCATGATACTTGATTACATATAACCATTGTTCTTTTCTAACATAATCATACAAAGAGCTGAGGGCAACAGTAAGCAATTTTAATGATATTTTTCAACAATAATTTGTTCATGTAACTTTATTTTGAAAAACAACAACACTCCTATTAATATGGATTTCCTAAGATTGTTGTTTTGCATTCCAATATTACCTGAAATCTTCCCAATTCAATAAATATTCATTGCTTATCATTGAATTATGCTTAGTTTTAAACATTGAATTATAGTTTTAAAATACTAGGTTTTCATGCATTCTACTTAGACGTCTCACTGTATTCAATGTTGTGATAAGAAAAAAGGCCAAATCTATTTCAAGCTTAATAGTCAAAACTTCTGAAATTAATATAGCTGTGTTTCAAGAATTGTATTTTCTTGTGGGACCACCAACAGTGAAAAAATTCTGGTTCCATTTAGCCTCAATTCCAACAGGCACGACTACATCCTGAATACATTTAGTCGTAGGCATGACTAATACCAGTAAATCATTACTTTAAAGCAGTTTTCTTTTAAAGCAGAAGAGATGGTGCGTCTGGACATATCAAATCAAATAATATTCTAGTCTTACAATGTTAATTCCTAAATCTTTGAGCCATATAAGAAATCTTAGATCTGAGAACATGGTGCAATAGGATCTGATAAACAAGTGCCTAGTCTGACGTTAGTTGAAAAATTGCTTAAATGTAAATGCTTGTAAAACCTCTAGTCAATTTGTTTCATGGAGGTAGGGGTGTACCTGGAAGTTTCAGATGACGATGATGGGTATTAAAAACATCAATGGCCATTTGTAGACGATTCATGTATTTGTCTAATCCCCTAAAGCCATTCAAGTTACTACCATCCCCACATCTTATTAATTTTTTAAAAGTTGGAGGTGTTATGAAATGCTTGTCTGATCTCCTCCGCTGTTTAGTCAAGACTCCAACTTTAAAGATCAACAACTTGGGAAGAGTGATACAAGTTCTTTTAAGGAGGAAGGTGCAGGCCATGTCCTGCTGAAGTCCAAGTTAACGCTGGATAGATAACTGGTCACCTTTATAAAATGTTTGTGTATCAAATCTATACTGCAACCATGTTGAGTGAATTTTTCCTGAAGTTTTTAATTAAATAAGAGTTTTCCTAAAGTCAATTTAATTTCTCTCCTTTAAGGCCCATGCATATTATTTTTAAAAAGCTTGGTTGTTACTTTGTTCTTTTGTTAAAAGTAAGTCATTAAAGTAAAAATTAAAAGACAAAATGAAAAACCATGGTGCATAGAAAATCCAGCTGGAGTTCAATAGAACCTCTTAAGACGTAGGCTGCTCAGCAAGTGGTGAATTTGCCATACACTATGGCTCCGGAAGCTTAGACTCTGTCTAAGCCCTAAAGAAGAGGATAAAACAATGTATTTTTAGGTGAGCGTCACCACATTTATGGAATGATTAGAAAGTTACATTACATTATTGGAGATTGGCCATTGTGGTGCTGAGCGCCCTAATTAACATTGCTTTTCTGAAAAGTATACTTGTTGAACATGCAAGTCAAAACAGCTTATAACAGCCCACGTAGCTTTCATGGTTAGTTGACTGGAATTTTTTTTATAAAGGCTGGATTTGATGAAGGCCTTGGTTGGAGAAATCATTTCTATACTATAATGTTAAAACATAAGAACTTCTAGAAATTTCCAACAACAAGCAATATTGGATCTATCATCCCAGAACCATGTGTCTATATAACATGGACTCAGCTGTCCTCTCAAATGAGAGAGTATTGGACTTCCTTCAGGAAGACGTGGGTACAAATCCTTGCCCAGTCATAATTGTCACTTGGTGAGTTAAAGGCAATCAATATCTTTCAGTGAAATTTACCTCACAGGATTGTTGAGGAAAAAACAGGCGAAGGAGTCATCTACACTGCCCCTGAGCTCCTTGGAAGGAGGTTGGCATATAAAAGTGTTAAAAATACATATATATCTTTGAGCGAATGGTGTGCTAAGACAGTCTGGCAGTTCATAAAAGCTACTCAAGAACTGACCGTGAAGGAAGCATAAAATTGTTCTACTCACTGTTGAAAACGGCTCCATATATAAAACGTAACACTCCATTCTGCACCCATAGAGAAGCAAACAGAGCATGAGGACTTGGCCTTTCAGACTAGCTCAAAGACCTTCCTGTTGGAAAGGGCTTTATTGGCTTTTTAAAATAATGTGTTATTTTTATTGTTTATCCCTCATTGTTGTAAACTGTGTTGGTAATCTCATGAAAAGTACAATATAAATCTCATAAGCAAACAAACCATGGCTTTGACTTAGGCCAATGTTACTCAAACTGTGGGTCAGGACTGACTAGGTGGGTTGCAAGCCAATTTCAGGAGGGTTGCACAGGGTAGCTACTTTGAAAATATGGGAAGGTGGGATCTTGGAAAGGAGGAGGGCTGTGTGGCTATTTTGCTAGTGTCAAGGTTATAAGTAGGGATTTTTTTCTTTCTGATTCACTTTGCTACTGGAAAATGGCTGAGAAATAACCCCACGTATTGCTACATTCTCAGGAAAGATGGCACTTAAGAACATAAGAAGAGCCCTACTAGATAAGGCCAAAGGCCCATCTAGTCCAGTTTCCTGTATCTCAGTGGCCCACCAGGTGCCTAAGGGAGTTCAGTAGACAACAAGATGCTTCCATCCTGTTGCCACTCCCTTGCACCCGGTACTCTGAAGTAGCCTACTACTAATGCAAGGAGGTTGCCCAACCCATCATGGCCTATAGCCCATGATGGACTTTTCCTCCAGAAATCTGTCCAATCCCCTTTTAAATGCATCTAGGCCAGATGCCATCACCACCTCCTGTGGCAAGGAGTTCCATAGCTTAATTATCCGCTGGGTAAAAACGTATTTCCTTTTATCTGTTTTAACTCTCCCAACCCTCAGTTTTAGCGGATGCCCCCTGGTTCTGGTGTTTTGAGAGAGGGAAAAGAACATCCCTCTATTGACTCTATCCCTCCCATGCATTATTTTATATATCTCAATCATGTCCCCCCTCAGGCGCCTTTTTTCCAGACAGAAGAGCCCCAAACGCTGCAGTCTTTCTTCATAAGGGAGGTGCCCCAGCCCCATAACCATTTTTGTCGCTCTCTTCTGCACCTTTTCCAGCTCCACTATGTCCTTTTTCAGATGTGGTGACCAGAACTGTATGCAATATTCTAGATGTGGCCTTACCATTGATTTGTGCAATGGTATAATAATTTGGGCTGTTTTATTCTCAACCCCTTTTTTAATTACTGCAAGTATGAAATTGGCCTTCTTAATTGCTGCCACATACTGGGTCGACAACTTCATTGAATTGTCCACCAGCACCCCAAGATCTCTCTCCTGAACTGTCACAGACAGCTCAGAACCCATTAGCCTATAGGTGAAGTTTTGATTTTTTGCCCCAATGTGCATAACTTTACACTTGTCAACGTTGAAACGCATCTGCCATTTTGCTGCCCATTCCCCCAACTTGGAGAGATCCTTCTGAACCTCTTCACAATCCCTTCTGGTTTTAACCACCCGGAAAAGTTTTCTGTCATCCGCAAACTTGGCCACCTCACTACTTATGCCAGTCTCCAGGTCATTTATGAACAAGTTGAAAAGCACGGGCCCCAAGACAGATCCCTGGGGCATTCCGCTTTTCACCTCTCTCCATTGTGAAAATTGCCCATTGCCCCCCACTCTGTTTCCTGGCCCTCAACCAATTCTGAATTCCTAAGAGGACCTGCCCTCTTATTCCCTGACTGTGAAGTTTCTTCATCAGCCTTCTGAAAATCCAGATATATGATATCCACCGGTTTACCCACATCCACGTGCCTGTTGTCCTTTTCAAAGAATTCTAAAAGGTTTGTGAGGCAAGACTTACCCTTACAGAAGCCATGCTGACTTTCACTTTCTGCCATGACATCACTTCTGGTGGGTCCTGGACAGATTGCCATTCTAAAAAGTGGGTCCTGGTGCTAAAAAGTTTGAGAACCACTGGCTTAGGCCATCTGAAACTGCCTACATCTATGAAGTATACGTTTAGTGGAAATTGCTGTTAGTGGGCTAAAAACACCCTTCAAGAATTCATTGATCTTTACACTATCAACGAACTCATTATTAACAAGAAACATCTCCTGAACAGATGGATAAGAACAGAAAAGTAACTGGGTAACTATGAACCATCTAAAGCAGCGTTTTATAACATTTGTCCCTCGCCATACCACTTACCGTAGTCCACCTATTGGAAGTTTCACTGGAAGTAACTGGTGATTATGTCATCACCAGTTACTTCCAGATTGGGATGCCAGATGTGACGCAGCAAACACCAGTAAGAGGCTCAGTGCAGATGGGAGGACTTTTTTGAGTATGCGAAAAGCATACGCTAGAACTGTGTCCACCAAGCTGAGCCTCCTACCACTGTCACTTTGTGTTGCTAGTCTCACTGCCAGGTGGCAGGGTGCTCGGGAGTCTCATGAATGCCACCGGACACCACCTCGAGTACCACCAGTGGTGCAAGCACCACTGTTTGGGAAATGCTGATCTTGCTTTTTTTAAAATGTTATCTTTATTGGAGAGAATAAAACAGAGCATATAAAAACGACCATGTGGCATGTGAATGTGCAGAACTACCTTGTTAGAAAGATGGACAGGAGAGACATGACAACTAGAGAATGCCATTAGATATTATTACATAATTTATTTTGGAGCCAATAAGTGTGGTTGTACCATTTGTGTTTGTATTTGGGCACACTAAATACTCCTCACCTTTAAGATCTTTCATCATAGTTGCTTCACGGTGTCTTAAAACTGTTTTCATATCTAAAGATAATTGATGCAAAGGGAAGATATATATGTTGAAGAGGACCATGGATAATAAGACTCTTGAGAGAACTGAAACAGATGTATGAATCTATATATATAAAAAAGAGCGTATGTGTGTGTGTGTATGTATGTATGTATGTATGTTCCACATAGGCTCCGCAATGCCTGGACCGATTCGCGCCAAACTCGGCACGCGGGTGCCTTGGCCCCCTGAGACCGTCGCTGCGTGGTTTTGGAACGGATCGTGCCCCCACGGGCGCAGGTAAAAGCGAATTTGTGGTTCTCTATGGGTGGCTATGGGCTGAGCCGCAGCATTCCGAGGCTCTGATGATGTCATGATGAGATGCAAATGACATGCAAATGACATGCAGAATCTTCAGGCAGCAACTGAACTCTTGACAGTTGAAGACAAACAGCAGCAAACAGATTTCCCGCAGGCAAACCGATACAGGGCCAGGGAAATGTGTTCTGAGGACATGTGGGCGGTCTCTGCTTGGCAGTGACAGTTGGCACAAGGTGTTGTGGCTGTTGCTCTCACTCTGAAAGTTTACTTTCACTGTATAACATAAGGCAATTGGGCAGGTGCAACCAAAGGCTACAAAGATGAAACAACAGCGTACACAGGAAACACCTGAGGGAAAAAAAATGACTTGCAATGCTACGTCACAGAGCTGCTACATCTAGAGCAACAGAAACAGTACAGCAGCGTGACAAAAGACTACACGATAAGAGAGACAGAGCTGCTACATCTAGAGCAACAGAAACAGTACAGCAGCAGGGATGGGACATATAAACACCCGGGCACACATGTGAGTGGGGGGAGGGGTCACGGATGGGACATATAAACACCCGGGCACATATGTGAGTGGGTGGGGTCAGGGATGGGACATATAAACACCCGGGCACACATGTGAGTGGGGGGAGGGGTCAGGGATGGGACATATAAACACCCGGGCACATATGTGAGTGGGTGGGGTCAGGGATGGGACATATAAACACCCGGGCACACATGTGAGTGGGGGGGTCAGGGATGGGACATATAAACACCCGGGCACACATGTGAGTGGGGGGGGGGTCAGCTGGATTGCCACTGCATCGTCTTTTACTTCCAGTGGGATCTCCAATTATTTTACTATGGAACCTCGACCCGCCAAAACTTTGCAATGGCACAAGGCTGTGTGTCAAGAAGATGCTTGGTACTGTAATTCAAACGACTATCTTAACAAGAAAGGGAGAGGGTGAAACAGTTTTTATCCCATTGATAACACTCATTCACACGGATCTCCCTTTTCACTTTAAGAGATTGCAATTTCCAGTGAGACTTGCATTCTCGATCACGATCAACAAGTCACAGGGGCACTCTATTAAGTACTGTGGAGTGGATTTGAGATTGCTATGTTTCTCCCACAGACAACTTTCTGTTGCTTGGTCAAGGGTGGGTTCACCCAAGAATTTATTTATTCTTGCTCCTGGAGGTGAAACTAAAAATGTTGTTTATAATCAAGTTTTGAGTTAAATTAATATTATAGTGAATTGGTAAAAGATTTCACTTTATAATTTTTATACTGTACTTATACTTTTAATTACCTGCACATACAACTACTTCGATTTTACACTATAGATAGAATTCATTCCTTTTCCTATCTAATAGAAGCTTGGGATAAATAAAAATCCGGGCAACGCCAGGTAAGAACCAACTAGTTTATGGATTAAAAAAGGAATGAAAATAATTTCAGTTGCACCCCAAAATAATTTCAGTTGCACCCCAAAAAGATTTTGCAATAGCTAACAGAAAGGAGAGGATCTTCTGAGATGTTATCATTTAAACAAGAGATTACATACGCTATTCATAGCTAGGTTTGGATCGTGTTCAGTGATTATTTTTCCTTCTCAAATATCTTACAAAAGGTGACTGAGATAAATAAAGCTAGAACTTTTTAGATCATGCCATGGTACATACACTGTGTGCTTGGGGAAACAGATTCACGAAGCCATTTTCATGGATATTTGACCCACTATTACTTCAGGAGACAAATAAACAGGCCAACACACATTTTGCTATTTTAGAAGTTAGAGCTATTCCTATTTGGAGTGCTGATTCAAAAATGTTTCAATAGTTAAAATCTTGCTCCTGAATACTGTAGGTCTCTCTACAAAGGGGAAACAAATTCCAAAGCATTTTATAAGAGTTCATTACTGAACAGTAGTTAGGAAAAAGTTACTACAATACTTTTAAAAGCATCAGCATTTTAATGCAACTACTCTAAAAACACAAGCAACATTGAAGTAAATTGACAAATTACATAACATTTAACATAGCCATCTCCATTTCTCTGGGCAGTTTCCAGGTGGCCTTTTATAGGGGATCAGAATGTTCTAGAAATTTAAGAAGAGTCATCAGTATGGGTCTCAGAGTCCACTCTGACATATAAAGTAAAATGCATGGTTTTGCTGCAACACCTCCCTGCTAGAGTATGCAGGCAATAGCAAAATCACTGAGTATATCTGTGTTGTTTCTTTGTACTTGGGGTGATTAACCACTCCCCCACTGCAAAACAAGATCTTGACCATTCTTCCTATCTCACCTCTTCAAGTTGAACAGAACCCTTTATTTATTCTCAGAATGTAGATTCCCTCATGCTACTCTGCCAGTGCACGTCAGCTGTAACCTTGAGACATCATCCTCTCCTGAGACAAAGATGTTATTCAGTCCCAGGCACTGCAGAATGAAGACTGACAGTTCTTTAAAAAAGGGGGAAAACACCCAAAAATATAAAACCAAACACGTGGAAGAGATAATATATTACTTTGAAGAGACAAAATAAAAACTGGCCAGTTATCCTAGGTTAAGATACAACTGATTATTCGATTATGAATATGGCTTCTTCACTGAACAGAACTATGCTGGGCTAGAGGGAGTTTTTAATTTGCTAGTGTGGCGCACTGTTTGTTGATCTACCTTGCTGAAATTATTGCAATTGGTTAATATCTGACTTTCCTCTTTGTTCTCTCATTCCCTTAGGTTGTACGCTACTACTGATCTAATTTTTTCTTGCCTGTCAATAATGTCATTTCTGTTATTCACCTCCCCATTTGGTTAAAATTCTTTTTAAAGCCAAATTCAGACTTAAACATTCTTAATCTTGCTCCCCCTTTAGGAAAGCGAAGCTTTCACATTATGTTCCTGTTCAGTGTCAATTTTTCTGTGAATTGCTTCCATGTTGTGTTCCATGTTAGGTGCCAGAACATCTACTGGATGGCCAACCCAGACTATGGGGACACAAGACTTTACACATAATCTCAATTTTATGTAAATATTAAGTCTTGTGTCTCCATAGTCTGGGTTGGCCATCCATTAGATGTTCTGGCACCAGTGATAAAGGATGCATTTTGTAAAAATGTATCATGATGTATACTAACTTTTGGTTGTCTTGTTAAGTGTTTATATTTCTATCATGCTAGAAAAGATGCTTGCCCTAACAGTGGGATTCCAATCCTGTTGTTTATTATCAAGGGCTGCTTCAACATCACCTTTTCAAATACAGAGATTCAGGACTGAATGAGAGAGAACTAACATGTGAAGTACCACTGAAGTTTCTGCATTAGAGCTAAAATTGTTCCACCATAAGATGATGACATAAATCTGATTTCCAGAAGGAAACAATAAAGGCATTAAAATGCCACTTTTACTCTTGGGTAGAACACTGATTGGGTAGAACCAAGCTTTTAACTGTAATTAAAAGTACAAAAATATCTCATTTTAAAGACATGGAATTATAAAACAAGTATTTCTGAGAATAGGTACATTTCTTACATGATCCATATTCTTTAAAAATTGGACATTTACTTGTACAGACTTTTTAAAAATTTTTGTTTCTATGCTTGTTGGCAACTGAAGACAGGTAGGAGGCAAACCTGAAACCACTTGCTTCTAAATCATCATCAATGGGAGAGAACCAGAGAGCCTGTGGTTTCAGGACTGAAGTCTCCCCCTTCAAAAAGGGCTTGCATCAGGCCTGGCGTGACTATGACAATTGAAAACACCTTAATATTTGCTAAGGCAGGAGGATGTCATCCGTGCAAGGTGGCCTCATGACAAACTGGCAAAACAAGGCTTGGATCGTAGAGGAAAACCCTCTGGCATAGCAGTCTCTTTTCCCCTCTATAACTCTTTCACAAGTTTCACAGAAGCAGTGCTGGAGGAGGCATGAAATGTTGGGCCACATGGAGTGCAAGGATGCATACTTGGCTCCGGCACAAGACTTGTAAACACCAACCACTCCTGTCAAGTACACAAAGGGGCCTCCCATCCATTCATTTTAGTATCCGTGTCCTTTGCCAATTTTCTTATTTTAGAAAGCCCTATTTTACAAGGCCTGTTACATGTGCTGCGCTGCTAGAAACGCTTTCGTGTTCATCATTTTTTCTGTCACAATCCAATACACTCTCTTAATGGAACGGTACAAGATTAGCTCTTGCTTTTTTGGTATTCCTGCCTTCACTCAGATGGGTATGTGTGTCCCCACCATAACCCAGAGGAAATAAGGGGGTGTCAAAGCCCTCTCTCAACATCAGCCCTCACTCTCAAGCTACCTCCTCCCTACTAGATCAACAATTGGGCTTCCGTTTTGATTTCTTTTTCCGTTGTTTTATAAGAAATAGATCTTCGTCTCTGGTGGGACTGTTGCTTGTGTGGTTCCTCTGTTTTTTCTTCCGCTTTTTCAATGCCTTCGAAGAAGCCTGAATCATTTCTGGCTTGTCCCCATTTGTTGGGAGTCCAGAGTCGTGCTGTGTCCTGGCTTTTTTGCTCCATTTAAGAGCATTCCTGTGACCACCTCTTGGAAAGTTCTCCTCCATGTGACAGCCGTCCTGGACCACCTTCTTGAGGTTTCTTCCTTTGAATTTGTCTGCATGGGATTTTTTCTTCAGCCCATGGTGAAGCTTCTCCTTTCTTTTGTCATGGTCCTTCATCTTCCTCTTTTTCTTATGGCCATGCTCTTTCTGGCCATCATCTGTGTATGGTATTGTGAGAGCCACTGGCAGAAGGCCAGCTTCCTGAAGTTCTGTAAACCGAACAGTGGATAATAGTTAATACGCCAAACAACTGGTAAACACATTTTTTACTACCATTTACAATTTGGAGAGTTCTTTGAGCAAGCTACTCCCTGCAAGAAATATAGTTCATCGAGAGTTGAACCATGCCAAAACCTGAATCCAGTTCTGTTTCAACAGTGCGTTTTGTTTTTTTGTTTTTTTTTAAAAAAAAATCTGCTTCAGTTGCAGTTCAGATATTTTGAACTGGCTTAGGCACACTTCAAGAAAAACACATAACTCTTTTCTTGCAATGCAACTGAGTAAAATGATTACTATACCTATTTCACTTGAGGAAAAATTAAGCTATTTTTGAGTTTTTCAAAACACTCTTTAAAAACAAAATACAAAGCACACAGTAAAAACAAAACAAAAAAAATCTTGGTAGATTGGCAGAAAAGAGAAACAGCAGTGCCAACAAAGGACAAGCAGATTTCAGTCTCTGTTCAAGAAAACTCTCCACTGTTGCTGGATGGATAAGCAAGCCCCTGCATAACCTAGAGAAGAACTTTCTGCCGTAGATCCTACCTCCCAACCTATCCTGCTCTTTCTTCCCTCTTTTTCAGAGGGCTCATCAGGAAATATCAGTTCTCCACATTCCAAAAGTCCTCAGAAGAATGTTCTGAATGATTAGATTACTAGATGGTTATCTCTTTGTGTGTTTAAGGCTCAGTTCTGATGAAAGGCAACTAAGGGATTATAAATTTACATTGTTTCAGTTCACCAAGAAAACCTCCTGGAACTGGAGTGTACTATTAATTATAAGTGTTTTTTGGTTAGGATTAGAGCTATACATTCAACATCTGATTATGAAATCTCCACATAGGATCTGGTTATGTCTAATACTAAGGTTGCAATATTATACACACTTTCCTGGGAATAAGTCCCACTGAATACAATGGTACGTACCTCTGTGAAGACACACATAGGAGTACACTCTGTCTCTCATTAAGTGCCTATTATATAGACTTACAGAAAAGATTTAAAAAAATTCATAATTCATTTTAAAAAAATGCTAGTGGTGTATGAATAAAACAGTTTTAGCAACTGAATTCTAATGTGTGTTCATGTTCAGAAGTACTTTTATCTTGGAAATAAGAAGTCGCATTGAGACTTTGTAATGTTTTACCCAATTTGCAGCTCAAACAAACAAGTTAGATGAAAACCCAATTTCTCAGAGAAGTTCCAATCTATTCCTGAATGCAGAATAAGTGAATACCTGAATGCTAAATTCATGAACAATTCACAATTTTAGTTTATGGAAGTCAAAACTTCAAACAGATGTGTTTGGTACCACAGATAAATGCTGTTTCTTAGATCTGATGTATCTGGAATTCTACTTATTTTAATCATTAAATTACATCCACGTAGTGATAAATGTGACCATAGCCTGGTTAAAGAAAACAGAAAGGTGGGACTGGAAAGTTAATATTACATATCATACCTTGAGCTTTTTTCTTTGCTCTCTGAGCGGCCCTCTTCATATCATATTCATTGTCATAGTAGTAGATGAAGGGGGAAGTAGGAAAGTTACCTCTAAACATCCGCTGCTCTGAGCATTCCTGAAAAATCATATTTATTTATTTATTTATTTATTTGACTTTTTTTTTTAAATCAATTTTAAAAATGAATTACATCCAGTGAAACAAACCAAGTGAAGTGGTTATCAGTTGTTTTTTGCTGCCTAATACTGAATTCATTGATATCAGTGAAATATCTGTGCAGAAAACATGATCTTCAAGAATAATACATTTCTATGCATTGACTTCAGTACCAAACTAAGTAATGCAAGAAGGTACTTGCAGGACAGAAATACTGTTATCTGTAAATAAAACTACTTTCATTAATACTATCACCTAAATGTGTATAGCATTTTTTGAATGTGAAAAATGCTTCACATTTTACTTGTTATAATTTCTTACAAAAACCCTGAAAGTTGTCATTATCCCCATACTGCAGCCAGGTTGCTGAAAGTGAGGGGAAGTGGCTTGCCTGAGCCTGAAGCAGAGTCTGTAACATCTCAGTAGTTCTACAGAAGTAGGAGATATGTCAGGATTCTGGGACCCAGGCTGTGTAGGGTGACTGAAGCTGTATTTCTTGGCAGCAGTTATGTGGATTCTTAGTCAAGTATTTTTTTTCACTAGCATACAATACATTCCCTCTGTCTTGCATGCTAGACCATGTTAATGTATATTGCTTCCCATGTCTCCAATTGAACTGTATCTGAACACCGTGGCATTTAACTGCTGGCTCATCAATATTGTTGTGAATATTGACCACATTAAGATATGGTCCAAATTCAGTGGTGGCAAATTCAGTCAATGGTACAGCACATGCACTGATGCAGAAGGCTCCAGGCTTAGCGCCCAGCATCTTCAGTTAAAAAGGATCTCAGGTAGCATATTGGTGTTGGGAAAGAACTCTTTGAGACTTTGCAGACCTGCCATCAGGTGGAATAGACAGTATTGGGCTTCATAGACCATGACATAGGTCTGACTCAATAATACAGCAGATTCATGCACTTAAAGAGTCTTGTCTTTCACTGATGTTATCAGTGGCTTTTGTTTTCTCTGTGATCCCTGCTGGATGTCAGCTATTTTTCAAGGATTTGCAGAGCCCTATTAATTTTCTATAAGCATTTCCAATGAAGAGGGTTTTTTTTTTTACTTTATGTACTCACAGGCAATAAAAGTCATCAGACAAAGCCTCCCATCCTCCTCAAATGCTTTTCTCACAATACTATCTGCCCTTGAGGTCAGTTGGAAAAAGGGAATTCATCTCTTCCCCTACTCCTACTTCTCTGGGGCAGGAAATATGGTTGGGTTGTCTCAGTTTTAGGTACAAGAAGGGAAAGCAGGTTTACATGGAATATACCTGCAGTGAATATTGACAATAACTTCACTCCAGATGTATTAATACAGAATTACAACATCATGCTTTTGTACTCAGTCATGAATATCCTTAGACTCTCATTCTTTCCATAATTATGTATTGAAACTGATGGGAATTTCTATCATTATTACTTTGCTAGCTTTATAACTTACTTGCTTAAAATTAATCCAACATTAAGTGATCTTCAGTAAGAGCCTTTTGAGTGCAATTGTATGCAGGCTAATCGAAAATCTGGGGAAATCTTACGTTTCAAACATTTTCCTCTGAGTTGTCCAACATAATTGGGAAAATCTTATTCCCTTACCTCCCCATCTCTAACTATGTGCTGAGAGAGGGGGCATGAAATAAATCATCTAGTAACATCTAGTAAATGACATCTAGTAAAAGAACCCGTCAAAATTCGCTGAGCTGCAATTCAAGGCCTATTTTGGTCTCCGTGTTGAAAAACTATGAAACATTCAGATAAACTAGGAATAGTAGCCAACTCTATCCTGAATACAAGTTCAATATTCCACTTTTCCAGATTATCTATATATAGGTAGAGAGTACATAAAGCCAACAATATAGCTTTCATTGGAAACAAGTTTTAAACATTTGAAATTTTAAAAATTCTGAAGGAGGAAAGAAGTTACTTTGAAACCATTGTTTCTGAAAAGAAACTGTTAATCACTATCCATCTGTTTGTACCCAATTTTTCCCAAGACTCCACCAGAATATTTTCAGACAAGAGTATGGGAAGAAACACAAGTTATCTTTGATGACTATGGAACACTCTCCCCCAAGATGTTCTCAGAGATGCTGTATAAAGTCCAGAGCTTATGTCGCAGACAGATGGCCTTTTTTTGTTAATATGTTGACAGTAAAGCCCTAGTGGGTGAAAAAGCACAAGACTCTAAAAACAGGCTTGCTTCCTCCTTTTAACATCACTGCATTGAATAATCATCTCAACAGTGTATGACATGCACTTTCCCAGACCCCCATTTTTTTTTCAAGAAAGCTGCCACTACTGCCACACGTTTTGTACGGTTAAATACTCCAGGGATGCTCCTTGGCACCACAGGTAACACACACAGGACAGGAAGAGCAACCTGCTACCAACCCACCTGAGAAACGTTATGCCTAACTGACAGCTTGGAATGTGAATGCAAAGCACATCTACAGATCCTCTCTACTTTCTTTAGTCTGGCAGTATGGGAACAAAATCTGAATACTGCAGTAGACTCATTGGAATTTAGGCAATGCTGGGATGACTTGCTACTTAAAATTCTTGCAATTTCCAAGCACATCTCCGGCATGTGTCCATAAACATAATTCTCCTCAACACCCACATCACTGATTTGTGCCGTAAGCTCCAGCTCTATCTTCTCCCCAAAATTCAACCTTTTGATGGTGAGTTCCTTTTTAGACTTCTTGTTGCTTTTTCTAGGATTCTGTGACATACACCTGATGAAGAACCGTTCGGCTCCATTTCCAGATTTACTCCTTCAGATTTAGCAATGACAGCGTTAATTTTCATTCCCTGAGGATTCTGTCTATCTGTTGCCCGGAACGCCCTGCTCTCCTGGTGGCTGGCAACAACTCTGGGCAAATCCCTCTGGGCAGCAACAATAATGGCAGCTGAGGCTGGACAGCCACGCAGCCACTGGAAGCACCTGCTGCACACTAAGAGAAGCATTTCGCGCCTATGGAGCCTTTGCCAAGCGCTTGAGGATTGCCTCTGGGAAGAGGCCTTGGCCAGAGTGCAGGCGGCATGGCCTGCCGGCTGAGTGGCTGCTGGTTATGATGCCCGGCCAGGGGTGGGCTGAGCTGAAATCTCAGTCTGATGATACTCCCGGAGGGGGGCCCCTGGCAGCCAGGCAGTGTCAGGAGGACAATCCAGGGAAGCCTCAGCTCCCCTCCCCTGGAGATGTATCTGGACAGGGCCACCCAAGCCCCATACTTAAGGGGTTGTCCTTTGGCCCTGGGAGACGGAAGAATCTGCACCTGGCCACCAGTCTCCTGGGTCCCTAAGGGGATTCAACCCCCTGACCTGAGACGACGCTGGACCACCCAGCTATCCGATCAATCACCCGTCAGGGCCCCTGGTACAGGGAACCCCAACATGAACTAGCCAGCTAACCCAGCATTCATCACTCCCTGCAGGCCAAGGGGACCCCAGAACCCTGGAAGGTTGACCAGATCTGCGGCCATGGAACGTCTGGAGATCAGAGTCCCTGGGACAGTGAACACCTGGGCAGTGGCCCACGTTAAGAGACGCTGCTGCTGTTCTTGTTGAAACTTGTTGAAACTTCTGGATGTGGGCCCTTGTAAGGCAACAAGGCCCCATGTATGTAAAGATTCTGATTAATTAAATTGGCTCTGTTTCTGTTTCACTGAGCTACTGTGTTGTGTTTAGTTCTCCAGAAATAGACCTGACTATCTCCCCACCCAATGACCAGATCTTCATTGGGTCCACCCAATGAAGAACTCAACGAGTCCCAGATGAGTAAATGCCCATGTAGTAACTGAATACTTGTTCTGGATCTGCAATGAGGTACTTAGAAAGAACAGGCTAGAAAAGAAAGTTGCTTTATTGTACATAGTACTATACTGAAATGTTATCTTCCCTCAAAATCTGGACATTTAAACACCATCAATCCCTTTTCATTCAAAGCAATGGGTGGCATCCAGTTTCTCTTATGTCAACTCTGGAGTTAGTGAATCTGTGAATATTATGTTGTGCTTATTCACTGAGCTAAACAACTACCAACCTATTTTTGCTTTCCTGAGCTGGCTTGATTCGTGCCCCCAAGAGTGATGGTGCTCAAAGTTACATCTCAGCTCTGCACATCCACCCAAAAGGTACAGCAATGACAATGCAAGCTACTCCCATTCATCCCCCCCCCAAAAAAACCTATTGTATAAGATGGCTTACGTAAAAACTGTTGCTCTCACTGTACAGTACTATGTAAGGAAACATTTGACAAAATAGCTGTCAGATAGCAAATATAATCGTATGTGAATGAAGTCAAGTGAGTAGTCTGGGGTTGTTCACAGATGCCAGATGTCTTACTATTGTGGCCAAGAGTGCTTTTTACAAACTTCAGCTGATCTGGTAGCTGTGATCCTGTCTGGGGAGAAAGGTTTTGCTTCAGTTACCCATGAACTGGTTGCATCCAGGCTATTGCAATGCACCCTACTTGGGGTTAATTTCAAAGGCTGTTCTGAAGCTTCCAGTGAGTGAAGAATATGGTTGATGAGAAGTCAACTGATACATCTATTTTATTCCACTGCACTGAATATCGGAATGTGTCCTGGCCCACTTTAAACTGCTGGCTTTAGACTTCAAGGTCCTAAATGGCTTAGGACTTTCTGAAAGTGTTGACTCAGTAAGCAGTAGTGGTGAAGAACGCCAATTCCATGGTTGGGGTACTTAAAAAGGGGGTTGAGAATAAAGTGACCAATATTATTATGCCATTGTGCAAATCGATGGTAAGGCCACATCTGGAGTACTGCATACAGTACTCTCATTTTTGAGAGTCGCCACTTCTCAAAAAGGACATAGTGGAGCTGGAAAAGGTGCAGAAGAGAGCAACAAAAATTATTATGGGCTGGGGCACCTCCCTTATGAGGAAAAGCTGCAGCTTTTGGGGCTCTTCAGTCTAGAAAGAAAGCACCTGAGATAGGACATGATTGAGATGTACAAAATTTTGCATGGGATGGGTAGAGTGGATAGGGGGATGTTCTTTTCCCTCTCTCAACACCAGAACCAAGGGACATCCACTAAAATTGAGTGTTGGGGGAGTTAGAACGGATACAAGGAAATACGTTTTTACCCAACAGGTAATTATCAGTGGAAGTCCTTGCTACAGAAGGGGTGCTAGCATCAGGCCTAGGTGCCTTTAAAAGAGGATTGAACAGATTTCTGGAGGAAAAGTGCATCACAGGCTACAGGCCATGATGGGTGGTGAAACCTTCTTACTTTAGAAGTAGCTAGTAGGTTGTGTCAGCCGACAACTGTTTCATTAACCAACTCATACCCTTGAGGACATAATGCGGCATGGTGCACTCAATGACCTTTTACCTTTGC
>JAJKFI010000172.1:1085268-1100287 GCA_029204185.1 Lerista edwardsae | reverse complement strand
TATATATATATATAAAATACAATATTAAAACCATCTGACAGCACTCAGTCATCCAAACAGCAACAATAAAACAATCAATCAATAAAACTACGAATGGAACCAGCAGACATATCCCTAAAAACACCTTGCTAAGGTCTGAAGACTTTACGCCTTGCCAGAAGGCTTCTAGAAGGAGAAATTTTTACTCCAAAGGAGAAGGAATTCCCTAAGACAGGTGCCACTGCCTAAAAGGCCCCATGTCTACTCGCCACCCCATTAGCTCTCCCAGTGGAGGTGCATTCTGAAGTGCCCTCTCAAGGACCAGAGGACAGTCCAAACTATAAGGAAGAAAGTGGTCTTTCAAATATGCTGGTCCAAAATTGTAAAGGCATTTAAAGGTCAAGACCAGCATCCTGAATTGGGTCCAGAACTAAATGAGCAGGCAATACAGCCACTGAAGCAGCAGCTCAACGGAGTCAAAATGTTGATCTCCAGTAACCATATGAGCTACCACATTCTGCACTAATTGTAACTTCCAAACTGTCTTCAAGGGCAGTCCCATGTAGAGCACATTACAATAACCTAATCTTGATGTCACCATGGCATAGACCACTGTGCCAGATCCAATTGACGCAGGCACGGCTGCAGCTGGTGCATCAGCTGAAGCTGGGCAAAGACACCCCAACCACACTAACACCTAAGCATTCAGAAGCAGCTGTGACTCCAAGAGAACCCCCAAGCTGCAGAACTGCTCTTTCAGAGCAAGATGGTAGTTTAGTATCCACATCATGGAGGACCTCTCTCTTGTCCAGATGATGCAACAGGCACCACTTTGAAACACATTCTCTCATGGGAGAGGCAGATAAATGCCTCTTCTAAAATGCTGCCTGTCTCCTGCAGTTTTTGTAAGTACTGGTAGTAATGAAAAGTCCTTTTTTTAAAAAAATCTCCTGCTTGATTAACAAAAGGCACCTTTTCAAATGAAAAAAAAAAAAAGAATTGATCTGACCAATCAACGAAGGCTGCAGTCCTATGAATACTTAAAAATAGGACCTGTTCAACAAAGTGGAACTTTCTTCCAAGTAGATGTGATCAGATAGCACTAGGGGCATGCAGTGTGGGGGTGGAAGGTGAGGCAGCGACACCACCACCACAGAAACTACGTGCACGCAAACACTCACAACCCACGTTTTCCAGGCACTGTTCAGTATGTGGGTTGTGCTTGTGCACTCACAACTTTGGCAGCAGTGGCGCTTTTTGAATAACCCTATTATTATTATTTATTGAATTTCTACCCCGCCTTTCTGCCCGAAGGCACTCAAGGCGGCATTACAAAATCAAAGTTAAAAACAGAATAAAATACATCATAATTTAAAAACAATAATTTAAAAACAATATAAAAATACAATATAAAAATACACCTAGGAGGGTGTTGCTGCCTCACCGTCTGCCCCCACACCGCATGCTTCTATTATTTAGTAGCACTATTTTTTATTTAGTAGCATTATTTAGTAGCACTTATTGCAGCCCTAAGTACACAGTGCAGCAGAATGAACTCCAAGGAAGATGGAAAAGCCCTCAACCTAAATTGTTTGTTGAAACAAAAATGTCACAAGGTGACAATGAGGACCCTCTGGGACAGGAAGTTCTATATCCTCCTGGGTGTTACAACTGAAAAGCCTATGTATTACATCTCCACACGGCGTTCTGTGAGCTACGGCGTAGAGTCATGCCGGCCACATGACCACGGAAGCTTGTCCTCGAACAAACGCCGGCTCTACAGGCTTAAGAAACAGAGATGAGCACCGCCCCCTACAGTCGATCATGACTAGACCATTCGGTTGTGGGGAAACCTTTACCTTTTTACATCTCCACAAACCAGTCTTCTGGTGGCTAGAGAATGTGGAGTACAGCCTCTGATTATGATTGAGGTAGGCAGGCACATATACTGTATGTGGAGGGAAGCATTCCTTCAGACAACCTGATTCTAAACCATTCAACCACGAACCATAAATTGTTTCTGAAAATGAATGGTAACCAATGTGAGTTAAGCAAAAGGAGCTGCTTGGTAGCTGACTTGGATCCCCACAAAGAACCTAGCCACCACTATTCTAGTGCACCCAACTGGTGAATCTGGCTTTTTCAAGGAGAGCATCTCTGGTTTACAGTCTCTCCCAGACTGTTTCTCCTATTGATCAGAAACATCATTTTTGTCTGGATAACATCTCAGACCAAATTAAGAACCAAACCAAACACTGGTTTAGAGCCTTAATTGCTTCCTTTGGATCTGATAGGAGAATGTTGAGCGTCATCCACTAATTTCTGACACCACAATCCAAATCGATACCACCACCCAGGTGAGTACTGTACTTTGCCCAAGCATAACAAACTGAGGTAGGCATATAGTTATTGAACATATTCAAATCTATTATTCATTCAAACTTACATGATTTATTTAACTCATTTATTAACATCTTAAAACGTGCTCTCTCACTCACTCACTTTTCAAGTACTGGCATGAGCACCACTGCTGGTACTTCACAATATGGCCGGCAGAACTTGGCTCCATTGCCACAATGACCATGTGACACTGTCCTGCCTGGCCCGACCCCAGAAGAAGCAAGTATGGCTGGGATGATGATGTGCTAGTATGCAAAATGTGGCTGTTCAGGTGCCAGGACCTTCAAGCTGTCCACCTCATGCACAGCCATTGTCTCTGGTGGTAGCAGAAGAGGTACTTGTGGAAAAAAAATTGAAAAATGCCAATCCATTTGATACAACATAAATGAGGCTACAAGATCAGTTTTATCATAAGTAAATCCTAGTAATTACCCAGAGCTGCTTATTCCTGCAAAATTGCAATCTAAGTAACATGACCAACTGAAAATACTTATGACAAATACTATAGTGCTATATCTGGCAACAAAAGGATTTTGTATAGTACATGTGAACTAGGAAGCAGAACCATACAAGTCTGCTTTTCTGTACTACCAAATCACAAAAATCCTTAAGGAGTTTCAGATGCCCAAGGAATGTGTGTTCATGTGACATCAAAAGCTGTCTGCAAGGCCCTTTCCTTTTGTTTATGTAATAGAAAAGGTCAGATTTAAGGAGACAAATTAAACTGAATACTTGCTATTCAGATTAACTATGCATATCTCCCTACAGCTGTCCAAAAGGCAACGAGGAGGGGGGAGACCCAATATGTTGTCAAACTCACTATATTCTCATTATTTCAGGTTTTAAAAAGCATTTAAGGTTTCTGATCCAATGGGTACAAAATGAAGTATTCATGATAGTAGCTCTCCGTTATAGGATTTTTTTTTGTTACAAACATTTAAATAATCTATATTTTGTAGGGTGATATCTGGAAGATTATTTCACTATCAATATATAGAAGTAATAACCCAGTAGATAGCATTACCTATGAAAGGTCCATCCCATCTGCTATTCTTGCTGAAAGCTTTTCATGCACCAGTAAACTCAGTAAATATCAGAAGATAAAGCATAAGCCTACCACGCCACGGATTTACTCCTAATGTCTCCTCAAAGTGCAGCCCCGATGCAACGATTACAAATGATTTTCTTCTAATGTCATTTTACATAACCCTTTTTTCTGCATGAGTAGTTAGTGTGGAATGAGTGAATGAATGAATGAATGCCATTAAAACAGTTAATCATTATCTGGGACACTGGCCTTCTTCCCTTCTCTGCCAGGAATCTCCATGACAAAGGCCAAGAGATCAAAATGCCAGGGCTGCCTCCACCCGGCCTATTTCTGACAGTAATTTTTTATGCAAATGGGGCTGCTGGGCAGCTCCTCTGTGACCTTGAGATGCCCTTATCTTAAACTGACTTTGATCCAATGAGGTCTTGCTTTTATGAAGCTCATTATTTCCTAAGATATGCATCTGACTTAAATTTCACTAATTAAAAGGAATTGCCTATTCACTATTTTTTTCTGTTCTATCTTCTGACTACACACATTCAAGGAAAAACCAGTTATGATGTGAAATGAACACTAATTTTTTTCTTCTCAGATTTGCGGTGGGAGAAATTTGCTTGAGAATACGTTTTAAAAGATGCCTTCCTTTATTATATTGTACATACAGTATACCTCAGTTTTATACAGAATTTCTAGTAGCCTGCCATCCAGAATCAAGATCAAAACTTGATTCTGATCAATACAAGTCCAATTGTTACTTTGAGCAATGCTGACCCCACACTATTCATTGGGAGCACACTGATTAAGAATACAAAACTGTCCTATAGTTGACCACGTGAATGTGACGTTCAGAATGTGACATGAGAATTTACTAAAGAAGCTAGTTTCTAACCGCAAAAGATGTCTGTAAGTCTGTTGACTTTTTTCTTTTTGGACAGCCACTGTCACATTTCACAGCAGTTTTGAAAATGTCCCAAACCGTGCAGTGGAGGAAGGCAGGTGCACTACAGTTTAGAAAAAAAGGCACATCAAACAACAAACTGGGTGCATGATTGGCATGAATCCCTAGATTGTGCCAGATGCACTACAAAAAACAAAACCCAAACATTCAGTTTCTAATACGGACAATATGTTAAAGAGTGAGCAATTCAGAACGTGATCCCAGAAAGTGGTTGTATATTATTTTATTGGTTAATGTTCAAATGAATATCTTGCAAAATTATGTCCATCAGCCTATTCAAAAAAATGTGCCAAGGATGTGAGGAAGTTGTGCCAAGTTCCTTGTACCACGCTCCTCACAACCCAAAATTAAACTGCAGGAGTCTCCAAACTTTTCAATACAAGGGCGATATTGCATATTTTACACATTTTCACAGTCCAAAAAAAATCAGTTTCATAAATTAATCAATGACATTTAAATGAATGAATAAGTTTTACTTGGATCTTTTCTGTAATTAGCATGGTATAATTCAGAACAGAAGAGAAATGTGACAACTGCAACGAAACAATGCCATGCTTAAACTGAGAAACGATACATAATGGATACAAATGTCAAACATTAGCAAATTAGCTCTGACAAAAAACAAGTTGCTATGGGCCGAATAAAGTCTTGTGGCAGGCTGGATCTGGCCCCTGGGCCATAGTTTGGAGACCTCTGTGAAAGTAAACAAATGCTTAGCAGAATGACTTTGACAGCAGAACATACATGAAAAATTGTAATTGCTTACTAATACTTCAAGATCTGCTGAAATGGAGGTTATTGTTTTCTGACATCAGTTTATAGCAGCTACCACTCAACTTGGTTCTTAAAGATGTCCATGTCTACACCAAAACATCAGAACACAAATTCTAAAGACAAATTATGACACAAACTCAAACTTTGTTAGCATCAAACTTTTAATCTGGTTTCATGCTTATCTGAAACAAAAAATGTGCATCTGAACGATACTATGCCATCCTCGCTAAAACAGCCCTGAAATCTGGGAAGTGCTGTAAGCACACAGAAAACTTTATCTGTTTTGAGGGATAAGAACATAAGAAGAGCCCTGCTGCATCAGGCCAAAGGCCCATCTAGTCCAGCTTCCTGTATCTCACAGCGGCCCACCAGGTGCCCCAGGGAGGCACGAGACAACAAGATGCGTGCATCCTGTTGCCACTCCCTTGCACCCGGTACCAGTAGCCCACCACCTTTGTAAGGAGGTTGCACAATCCATCATTGCCTATAGCCCACGATGGACCTTTCCTCCAGAAATCCGTCCAATCCCCTTTTAAAGGCATCTAGACCAGATGCCATCACCACCTCCTGTGGCAAAGAGTTCCACAGATTAACTACCCGCTGGGTAAAAAAGTACTTCCTTTTATCTGTTTTAACTCTTCCAACCCTCAGTTTGAGCAGATGCCCCCTGGTTCTGGTGTTTTGAGAGAGGGAAAAGAACATCCCTCTATCGACTCTATCCCTTCCATGCATAATTTTGTATGTCTCAATCATGTCCCCCCTCAGGCGCCTTTTTTCTAGACTGAAGAGCCCCAAACACTGCAGTCTTTCTTCATAAGGGAGGTGCCCCAGCTCCGTAATCATTTTTGTTGCTCTCTTCTGCACCTTTTCCAGCTCCACTATGTCCTTTTTGAGATGCAGCAACCAGAACTGGACACAATATTCCAGGTGTGGCCTTACCATCGATTTGTACAATGGCATGATAATATTGGCTGTTTTATTCTCAACCCCCTTTTTAATGACCCCAAGCATGGAATTGGCCTTCTTAATTGCTGCCACACACTGGGTCGATACCTTCATTGGATTGTTCACCAGCACCCCAAGATCTCTCTCCTGAACTGTCACAGACAGCTCAGAACCCATTAGCCTATAGGTGAAGTTTTGGTTTTTGGCCCCAATGTGCATCACTTTACATTTGACTATGTTGAAACGCATCTGCCATTTGGCTGCCCATTCCCCCAACTTGGAGAGATCCTTCTGGAGCTCTTCACAATCCTTTCTGGTTTTTACCACCCGGAAAAGTTTTGTGTCATCCGCAAACTTGGCCACCTCGCTGCTTATCCCTGTCTCCAGGTCATTTATGAACAAGTTGAAAAGCACGGGCCCCAAGACAGATCCCTGGGGCACTCTACTTTTCACCTCTCTCCATTGTGAAAATTGCCCATTGACCCCCGCTCTCTGTTTCCTGGCCCTCAACCAATTCTGAATTCCTAAGAGGACCTGCCCGCTTATTCCCTGACTGTGAAGTTTCTTCAGCAGCCTTTGGTGGGGGACTGTGTCAAACGCCTTCTGAAAATCCAGGTATATGAGATCCACAGGTTCACCCACATCCACGTGCCTGTTGACCTTTTCAATGAATTCCAAAAGGTTCGTGAGGCAAGACTTACCCTTACAGAAGCCATGCTGACTTTCCTTTAGCAGTACTTGTTCCTCTACATGTTTTAGGATTTTATCTTTGATGAGACTTTCCACCGTCTTACCTAACAAACGTTAGGCTGACCGGCCTATAGTTTCCAGGGTCCCCCCTACTCCCTTTTTTAAAGACTGGCGTGACATTGGCTATCCTCCAATCCTCTGGCACCATGGCCGTTTGAAGGGATACAAGTTTACCCACATCAATTTACCCTCTGTGTGAGCAGGGATCCAAGAAGGGGGGGGCATAAAAACAGTCATCTGAACGCGGATCTTAAAAAAAACCTTCCTTTTCTGCTTGATCCCCTCTCTCTTTCTTAATCCCCCTGGTTTCAAAAAGTGAGGTGTGAAAGTTACTTTTTCTTGATTATGTTTAAAAAATGGTGCAAATTCATTAGCTGAATCCCAGAAAGTCTCCCTAAAGAAAAAGGGAAAAAGTTGGGACTTATTGGCCTAGTTCAGGTACAACAGGGAACCGCAGCTTCCTGCTACATGAACAATCTGAGGAAGCCTCCTATTCCCCATCTTTCATGTGCGAGAGGAAAGATACACCCTTAACTTTCATTTTGCAGTTAACTACAGTTTTAAATTATATTTAGACTTGAGAACTAGAGTTATTGAACTAGCCAGAATCTGAAATGATTTTGATCCCGATTGGTTTCTCAATGCTTTGAAAGTAAAAACGGAGTACCTTCTAGATAGCAATTTTATGCCACTATAGCTCCTTTGGATAAACAAACTTTAGGGGGGGAAAAAAAACCTTAGCACAGTGTCCTGAAACATGTAAAAGGGTAAAATTAGTCCTAGGAATGAACAATGAATGAGCTGCAGAACCACTCCATCCTGATGAAAGCTGAAGCAATTTTTACTGACTGAAACTGATTTATTTTTGTTCCAAAACTGTGGGCCAAGCAAATTGATCAATCATATTTATATACCGCTTTTCAACAAAAAGTTCAAAAGCAGTTTACAGGTGAGACTGTACAACAGGTGAGGCCTCACGTCAGCTAATTTTCTTTGTAAGAGGAGACTTTGACGTAAGGAAAAGGCATAAAAGGAAGCACCTTGGAAACTTTGCTTCAAAAATGTCCTTCACTACTGCATAAGAAAAACTGGTGACAAACCTCCTGGGTTTGTCGTTCAGTCAATACACAAAGAAATTCAGTAATGGATGAGCCAGTCTGAGTGGAACTTATCAAACAGCTTCCCAGTTCACTTTGCTTGATGCATCTGCAGATTTCTCAGCCAATTTGCTTCAAAGTATCTGTTCTACTTTTGAAAAGAGAATGACTATGACCACTAGGACCAAGAGCATTGCTTTCTTGCAATGTGTGTGAGGGATCTTGCTCTGCCCTGGCATTTCACATATGCTACGATGATGTCTGTCCTTAATAGCACATGATAGGTTTGAACTTCAGGAAGAAAAAGCTTCCTGGCCCAGTGGGAAAACTTCAAAACCATCCATTATGGAAGGGGCAAGAGTCTGGTGAGTCTGGATAATCTCATTAGAGAGGATCCTTTCTGGAGGAAGAAAGGAAGAACTTGTGCAAAGATGTGTTCAGAATGAAACCCAATATGTCAGGGACTGAGATGAATTCAGAAAACCTTGACCCAATCCATTAGATATCCATGTGATTTTAGGCAACATACTGCTAAGTTGGCATCCTGAAAGGCTTTGTACTGACAGGGAGATGAATTTAAATTTGCTGGGGGGGACTAAAAAGAACATATACAGCTAACTTTATAATACTCAGATGCCTACTGAATGGTGGGAATATGTACTGTTATAAGTTATTAGGTAAAGAGATTGAAAATGAAATGATAAATAAAATGGCTATCATAATGCCATTCTAGGCACCCAACCGTATTTTCTGTTTTTAGCTGTTGAAGGCTCATGTGTGTCTGGAGTTTTGCACTCTATTAGATTTGCACTTGGAAATGCATATGTTCAGTAATTTCATTTTAACAGAACTGATAGTTTGACCACTTCCTACTAAAAGCAGTATCTTTACTCCTATGAAATCTCATACTGAAGTAAGTTTTTTTTGTAAGACATCTGGTTCTTCAGGACTGGCTGCCATAAAACACCATACTATAACTCTTTCATTTGTTTCTGTCACAGATTTCTGTACTGGACCAGGAGGAAAATCCTGCTGGAGACAAAACTGAAAATAAAAACAACGCCTTTGTGGTCATGCAATTAGCATACCTCTCTGCTCATGGAATTAGCAGTGCACTACACCTGAAATACTAGAGTCAGTTATTATATGTAAACTGCCCAAAGACTGGCTAGGAGCCACGTAATATCTTGGCAACCAATGCTGGGTGCAAGTAACTCATAGCAACCAGCACTTCTGCAGAATTGAGCCAGTCCTGGGGATATTTGGTACATTTAAATAAACCTGATATGTGGACCACACTCATAGACAGGGAAATGTGACATGCAAATAATCCCCTAATGTTTATGACAGTCTGACTGTACAGGTACATAGGAATGAAGATCAAGTGAAATACTGAAATATCCACTGCATTAAATACCTAAGATTAACTATTCTTTTTAACAAGCATTAGACTACTGCCAGTCATTACTCTAGTTTAAAAACTGCCAATACCAGATATAATTTAATGTCATAATTACGCAGCTTCTTTGGGTGGGTGGGAGCCTATAAATCATGTCACGCACTCAATAGGTTCCCACTCCATTGGGTAATTCCTTAATTAGGCAGATTTTTGAAACATGTATTACTTACACAACAGACCGGAACGGCTCCTTTAGATCCTTTTTAGTCTAGCCAGTGATTGCATCATTAAACCACACATGCTACGTAATAAAATCCTTATGAAAATTCATGAAAAATGGCCAGAACATCATTAGTGTACAGGTAATGTGAAATTCCACATTTTGGCATTAAGGAATAATTAAAAGAATATTATTTAGATGTCATGGGCTTGGTACTTGCCAATTCAAAATCAAATACATTATCACAATAAATAAATATATTGAAACTGCAAACACTTTTTCAATGCCCCCCCCCAAGTTTCCCCTTGTAAATATTCAGGTTGTGCACTTTGATCTGAAGATTAAAGCCAAGAAGAATTCTATTTAGCTGGTACTAAACCTAAGAAGAATGGAGCTATACGGAAGAATACTTGAAGACATATGGCTGCAGTTAGAATGAAGCATGCTCTTACATTTTCTTTAAATGGTCAGGGAGTCATCATTTGCCAAACTTCCTAATTGGATAGCTAAAGGGTTAAAACTTGCAAATAACTAGAAAATGACAAGTTGTTCAATCCACAGTACAAGTGGTATGACACAATAGCCTTCTACAGAAAAAAGCTTTATATAATGAATTTTAAATAGATGTAAATTATAGCTACTACTCTGTGGAAACGTTAACTCTATAGAGGAAAAAACCTGGAAAACACCTTTGATGGACAAGAACACAATCTTGTTAAATCTCACATATATGGATAATTCTAAAATATGAATTTATGATCCAAAGCACAGTACAATGATATAGTTTATCATACACATTGTCACACATACAGACACAATATTATATAATTACTACACATATCCTCTCCCCTCCAGAAAAAAGCAAGCCACCTCCTAAATGCTCCAAAATCTTCACAGCTTTAAAGGCATCCCAATTTTCCCCAAAGGCCATGCCACATATTCACTGGTCCATAGCTAATTTTACATGGAATGTAAAGCATTATTTAAATAGGGTGGTGCATTAAACTCCAAGCATTTCCTATGAAGCTCTCAAGCTGCAGGCCTATCTTTACTCTATTTTAATTTTAAAGTACGTTAGCAGAGGCTTCCTGCTTAATCCCCAGAGACTACCTGTATAGTGACATAAACACACAAATTTATGACAGCAACACAAATGCTCCTCTAAAGTAATGTGCAACATTAAGTGAAATCGTTTCCTGGAAAGATATTATAGGTATCTATATTTTATTTGCCATCTTAAACATATCTGAGTCTTTATGACCTTATTTAAAAAATGTATTTCCTTTTTTTTATATTTCCTGGTGCAAATGGACTGCATAAATAAGCAATGTGCTATGAGGCTTCAGACTAGCCGATAAACCCTTTCAATTTTCATGCCAGCTTCTTCTTTTGTAATTTAAATCTGGCTGGAAACTGGCAGCTCTGAAAACTGAAACAAGCACTGCCACAAATACCTTGTAATGCTATCGACCTTGTCTGCCCATGCAGTGAGAAAGGGGGATGCATATGTGTCTGCAGTCATCCAGATAACACAACTCATTTTTGGGGGGGATAACAGAAGCCAGCCCCAGACTGTGCACCAAAAGCGGAGTCATTACCAGGGAAGCTGGAGAATAAGTCTCTTCAAAATACAGAGCACATTTAAAAAACCATACACAGGGCTCAGCCACTGCTTTCATTACCAATTTTAATTTAGCTCCTTCAGTTTGCCAACCAGATAAACTCTTCAGTGCTGTTTTTTTAATCTATTTGCCACATTTTATGTTTAAGATTATAGTAATATGGGGCAGAAGGAGGAATCACTTTTAGAGGAAATAAAGAAACAGATCCGCTTATCAGCATCCATCAGAAAGTTCATTAATCAGCAAGGCTTTGTGCCCCCTAAATTGAAAGGTTAAATAATCCTCTCAGGAATATTTCTAGGCACCTCCACCAATTGTCAGAGAGGAGCTCCATTCACAACACTCTGGATCAGTGACAGGGTATTTTGCCAATGTTTGGACCACAAACAATGACGGACAAATGGACTAGCTCACAAAGAAACCTTTTAGTTGAGAGGATGGAAAAGAATCAGAAGCCTTGACACTGATTGGGAGTGGAGGGGGAAGGAGAAGTGGGACAACACTATCTGGATCCTATGTACATTTGATCAGAATGTTTTTGAGGGAAAGTGGCATACTTTTCTATATGAGCATAAATACAGCATAAAGCATATACTATATAATCTTGCAAATATACAGTATGAATATTTATACACTGTACAAACATATCTGCAATGCTTTAAAACTGAGCAGATGAAGACTTACTAGTAACGAGCTAATCAAACTCCAAGCATATAATTTCTAGTGTCATTCCAATTGATGTGCAGCTTCCCTTTTTTATATTTAAACTTGTCATATTTAACCATATGGCACAAATACAGGAAGTGCCTGAAATAACCTGCAAAACAAAAAACGGTTCCCTTTTCTTCTTTTCAAAAGAAACTGTGTTCATGTATTGTTTTTGTTCATACTTTGTAAAAACACAAGGGAATAACACAGGAGTGGAGAAGTGGTTGGTGGTTTTTCTTCAATTTTAATTTATTTTTATAGTTGTGTGCGTTCTGAAAGTAGGTTCTCAAAGTCTTAAAGACTCTGGCTACCTATTTCTAAATATTGCATTAGACTTTCAATAATAGTAACAATTCAAATGATTATGAACTTCTTGTAAGATATTAGGCTATCATGAAGTTATTGCAATAGTTTGACACCACAATACATCATATATATTTGTAAGAACAGGCAATGACTTGCCAATTGTATGTGCACACTTCTTTTAAAATTTACACACATACAATAATGTATTTGTGTATGTTACATAAATATGAGAGCTAAACAGCAAGCCCATGTGATGCATTATTTTACTGAACTGTATCAATTCAGACTGCAATTGGGGGAATTGAAATTTCTAAAAAAAACATGTCAGGGAGGATAGTTCTAGGCAAGATATCTCCCTGACACGACTTTCTATTGCAGGAAGCGTTCAAATTTAAAATTCTCTTCCTCAGTGGTTCTCAAACCTTTTAGACAGGGACCCACATTTTAGAATGGCACTTGTGTCAGGACCCACTGGAAGTGATGTCATGGTGAGAAGTGACTCCATCAAGCAGGAAGTGCTGTCATTGTGATGTAATCAAACGACGCTCCAGGAATGCAAATTGGCATTCTAGGACCGTAGCAACTGCACAACCATGAAAAATCCCTGGCAGAAAGCAAGATTTTGACAAAATATTATGTAAAACAAAATAACTAAAAACAAAATTTTTAAAAAGCCCTCACTTGGAATTGCAAACTGTTAACACTCACAAAAGAAATACAGCAAGAGTAAAATCTGCAGCTTCCAAGATGGCTGCTCCCAGCTTTCCGCAACCCACCTAACATCAGGTTGGGACCCCTCAAGTGGGTCCTGACCCACAGTTTGAGAAACACTGGTTTAACTATTTGATGTGATACCACCCAGCAGGTATCTTGCAAGATACCTTGCATAGCTCAGTCTAGTCAAAACCAGTGCATACAAAATGCCGGAGGCCATCAATTTTTGCTTGCAAATTTGTATATTTAGAAAATATACTAAAACCTTAAGTCATTTTAAATTATATTTGAGTTTCCCCAGCACGTTTTGGAAGTGACTAACACAATTCTCTCACTTCAGCACTATGAGACCTAAGCAGCACACAGGCGATCCCTAGTACAATCCTGTCTCGGCATCCACAGGAGTTCCATTCCCGGAACCCCCACAGATGCTGCAAAGGCAGGACCTGTATCTTTTCTCTGACTTTCTACTAACATAAGAAAAGGGTCTACCAACAATTACTATTCGGTGCTAGGGTTATTTGTGTCTTGGACAACTGCATCCTGAACACTCATGTCTGGTTATTTTGTGTCCCAGTCATTTGCATCCTACTATAACTGGGTAACAAACCCAAGGACACAATTGTCCAGGATGCAACGGTCCTGTTGCTCTACTAATCATAATGACTACTCCAGGTACAATAGCAGGATGACGCCAAATACTACTTGCAGGGGAACAACAGTGGGAGAGAAGTATGTCTCTCTCTCTCTTCTGCTTGTGAGCCTCTCAGAGACAGCTGATGAGTTACTATAGGAAACAGGATGGTAGCCTAGTTGGGCCTTCAGTTTGATCCAACAGTTTCTCTTTTGTGTTAATGAGTACCTGATACTAGCACACTTGTTTTCCTTATGTGTGCTTGTTTGCAGAGCTTCCAGTCAATCTGGAGGAACGATTCCTTCCCAAATCTCATTAGAGTGAATGGATGTAAACAATTGTGCTTGGACAGTTCTTATTTGTTCCACTGGGATTTGTTTACAAATATTATTTATTTAAAAGAATGTGAACACTGTTGATTTAGGGCTATCCAGACAAAGCTGTGTATCTTGGAAGATTCATGGCTGCAGTGATTATTCAAACTCCTAGAATTAAAAATAATGTCCATTAAATGTGCAGAAGTATTAGGTTGAGATTCGTAAACTACAAAAGGGGACTCATACCAAAATGTTACTGTATGCTTATCTTGTATATGTAAACTCAGTGGGGCTTACTTCCTCCTCCTCTGTGTGTGTGTGTGCGCGTGTGTGCTTGCGTGCGCGTACACACGCACGCATGTGTGCAGCATGTAATTTGTAGTGTATCTTCTCCTTGGCAGAGCTTTAAACCTTACCTGTATCTCTCCCTTTAACCCTTAAATACCCAAGGAAGCAAAGCAGGGACATAAGATGACTGTCTGGGTTGGTGAAAAAAGCATCACTTGCCCCAGTGACTCAGAAGTGATGTCCCTTTTGGGTAACTTCTGGACACAATTGCTCCTGGTCGTCTGGCGGTACAGTCATGCCTTGGTATCTGGGGGAGTTCAGTTCCCAGAACCTGCGGATAATAAAATCCATGGGTCACGGCATGCCAGACATTTGAATGTGACTGGAGCTTTGCTCCGGTCGCATTTGGAGGGTGTTCCCAGGCCCTAGGATGCTTCTATAGGCATAAAAATGTAAGTTCCAGTTTTTCAGAGAAAACAGTTAAATGATGTTGTTATGCCTGCAGAAAGCATTCTGAGGCCCACAGAGGCTATGCATGGCGTTCCTAGGCCTCAAAACACCCTCTGGACACAACTGGATCACAGCTCTGGTCTTGTCTGGAGGTTCTTGGTCAGGTAAGGCACTGCCTCACCTGCCTCTAGTGACTGCATGTTCCTGAAGCGAAATACTTTTGGACTTTTTTTGTTGACTTCATCTTCTCTGTGGATTGTCTTATTTTGGCTACAGGTCTATTGGCCCGGGTGTTGGGACTTTAGAATTCAGGTGGTACCTTTTTATCCATGGTTCTGTTCCAGGAACCCTTGCAGTTGGAAAACACACACACACACACACACACACACACACACACACACACACACACA
>JAJKFI010000172.1:1039512-1085258 GCA_029204185.1 Lerista edwardsae | reverse complement strand
ACACACACACACACACACACACACACACACACACACACACACACACACACACAGAGAGAGAGAGATTCAATGACATCATACTGTTAACATTCAGCCTTTAAAAAAGCTGCTCTTACCATAGCTATGGGCTGCAGCCATTCTCCAGGGGCTTAGAGCAATTAGTATCCATTAGTTGAGATAAGATCTCTTCCCTTCGCCCTGCAGCAAGGCAAAAACCTTGCTGAAGTGATTAATCACACTTCTCAGGATGAGGGAGGAGGTCTTATCTCAGAGCTAATGAAATTGGCTGTAGATCTCAGTACATGTTAGTTTAACAAAGAGTGGGTCGGGTTGAGTCAAATCAGTGGATGGGAAAACTGCGGATGAGAATGCTCCACCTGCAGATGGTTAAAAATGGTTAATGCTAACCCATGTCTATTTGGGGTTTTAAGATGTTAATCTTTTTTATTAAACGCTAAATTGTTGTCAGAACCTGGTTAGCAGTCACCGCTTAACTGCATTTGCAGTACAGACATAATATTTAATAAAAAGCAGCAAGGTGCTTACTTTGTTCCCCATCAAGAATTCAGCTCCATTTGCCATGGGATTGGAGAAGCAAGGGGAAAGACAGAGGAATAGAGGACACTAGGTAGCAACACCACCAACCAAAGAAGTTCAGCCTGTCCCCAATTATATGTAAAGATCTATGAACAGCTCACATTTTTGTCCCCTATCCATTACCCAGATTTACCCTCCAGATCTTCCTCCCCCCCCTCTCTCTCTCTGTGTGTGTTTTGCCTCTGTCTCATTACCATTTATGTACCGTGCCAGCCATCACAAGTGTGTTAAAGTTTGATTGCTCTAAGCCAATTTGGGAGACGTTTTAAAAACTGAAATGTATGACAAAATGTAAGTTACATATTATGTTGGTACCAGCCCTGTGAGAAGTTCTGTTAAACCACCATAAAAATAGAAATGTCCCAGGCCAATAAAAAAAAAAAAATCATAACTCCTACAGCTCCCCTACAACTCCTATAACTCCCCGTAGGAGTTTTGGAATCACTGATCTAATTAAATAGGACTACTCAAATTCACATAAGATAAGAACACAAAGAGCTACGGAACATGATGATGAATCCCAATACCTTCATTCCACAGATATCAAAAGATACAATCCACTGGAGCTGGACCTACAGCACTCCCGAGTCATCCTCCACAGAATCAGACACTGATGCCCGAAGAAGCTAGTGACCATCAAAAGCTAGTGTGACCACTATTGTAGCATAATGCGACTTTTAAAAAAATATTCTGAAGAACTGACCACCACTACCTCACTGCGGGAATCAGATCACATTGATGTAATAACTGTTACAGATGTGACAGCATGCCAGTGCATCATTTTAGAGCATCTTAAACTTTCAAATCATTTCATGATGATGAATACACCACTTTGAGAAATCAAGTATTTTTCAAGACAAAACTGCCTGTTTGTAGCCTGGAAGTTTTCAAGAGCATAACGTTAGAATACTAGAGTGTAATCATGTCTTGATGAGAAACTAACGGTTACTAAAGCAGTGCTTATGGTGTGCGCACACACAAGAGAGATATTAAGTGTAACGCAGCATCTCCTTTCCCACTGTGCCACTGAATACTTGTGAAATTTTTGATGTCACAGTATAGAAGTCTCAAATGATGCCAAACTACATGCTGTTAAACCATCACCTAGGACCAAATGATTAATACACATTTTCCTTCAGTTTTATGGTAGGGAGGCCTGGCGTGCTGTGGTCCATGAGGTCGCGAAGAGTCGGACACGACTTAGTGACCAAACAACAACGAACATTGATTCAACACCAGTAACACTGTGTCCCAGTATAACTTGGGGAGCAGGGAAAGAATACTCTTGTAGGTGGATAGCTGTTCACAAATTTAAGAGGATAAATATGCAGTGCAGCACTGGAGAAACAGTTTGCGTTTCAAACAAGATTTTTCAAGAAAAGGACAAGCTTTGCAGAATACAAATGCGTTGGCCACTCTTTCTCTGCCCGCCCCCCCGCCCCCAGGGCTATGTGAATGTTAATGTAGGCTTGGGAAGAGTTGTTTTATTTTATCTCTAAATGTCAACAAAACTTCCCAATAGGTTTCCATGATGCTTGCATGATCTCACAGCACATCACACATACTAATGGGTATACTAATGTTGCGTTTGCCAAGGGAATATTATTATTGCTTTGAATCCTGTAAAAATCATGCCAGTCAGCATTTCACAAGTGGTCACAGGGATAGTTCTTGCTCCTGTGCTTAGTTACCTGGGTGAGGCCAATCAGGTGTGTGCCCACATGACAGTAGTGACATGTACAACTCACCTCACCTGTTATCCACTTGGACTGCTTGGCATGGCAGTGTTATGGGGTATATTCCACATTAAGAGTGCAATCCTAACCCTGAGCTGGAACATTCATCCCCGCACAGTGTCTTTTCTAGTGGCCTACCTCATATCGAGCTGGGGTTCAGCTGGCTGCAGTGCAACCCAGGGAAAGGGGAATTGGTTCCCCTTCCCTTGGGTAATGCAGCAGCGGCCCAAATGTGGCTACTTGGATCTGCATCGTCAAAATTGGCAGTGCACATCTGAGCAGCCCAGATCAGGGCCAACTGGGGCGGGGAGGGGGTTGGGATCTAGTCCAACTGCTGGCTCCTGGCTCCACCCCTCTCCCTGGGCCGGTCAGCCTACAGATTCTGGATTAACTAACCATGGTACAATGATACGATCTTGTCTAATAAGTGAAAACTACATCATACTGTGTAGTATGCACAATCACGGAATAAATGCACCCACTTGAACTGCATATTAAATGTAAGCAGTCTGAAACAAGCTCAGGTGGGCTGGCCTGGGAGGGATGTGTGTCAGGCGTGGCTTGATCCCCCCAACCCCCCATCCCCGGCCGCATGGCTTGCTTGGACCTGTGCCTGCTATATGGCGGGTGAAGATCCGAGCAAGCCCATCAGGGTGGCTGGTGCCTACTCCGAAGCAAGGGCACAAATGTGCCTTTGCTCCATGGAGACTCCAGCACAGTCCCAACCTGTGTTGAATACAGCGCAGGCCCACCGGCCTGGGCTGTTCCAGCGCATGTTAGGATTGCGCCCTAAAAGGCAAACCAAGTATGTTTCTAAACTCTAGGAGTTGGTCAATCCTTTTTGCAAACTTCTCATTACTCCATATGCACTGAAACCTGGAACGATATCAGAATCTTTGGAGCCAGGGCCAGCCCATGACCGCCTAAGGCAGCATGCTAAATGCTCCCCTCCTTATCCAATGATATGCCAGCCTCTGCTCGTCCAATTTTTCAATATTCTAGCTCTCACTCTCTTCACACTTCTACATCTCCATTCCCCTCTCCTTTTTCCAATTCAGGGAAGGGGCAGAAAAGGAGCAGAAGTGGACAAAGTTGAGTACCCACTACCAATCTACTGCTGGAGGCAACTGCTTCAGGGCTGAGCTCTCTAGTACCTGTGATATGAGTGTACTAAGGGTTCTGGTGTTGCCAAAGTGCCCTAAGGCATGTCCAGCACGGGCAGTAAGGAGTTACTATTGCTTGTGCTGTACCGTGCCTGAGCTCACCTCAAGTGGCAATGTGGGAACGGCGGGCAATAAATGTGCCAGTCCCCAGCATTGCATGGTGTCTGGGCAAGTGGGGAGGGTGGAACTAGGTGGGTGGAGGGGTTGATACGGGACTGGCGGCGACCTCTGTGTTAGGGCGCATGGCCCAACATGGAAGCCTTTCAAGTTTGCACCAGCTAAAAAGCCAGCACAGACTTGAAGCGACCCATTGGCAGGTCTTCAGCCTTACCTGGGGGAAGGAGACGAATGTCCCCTTCTCACCTTCTGCCTGGCTGCCATGGGATGCAGCTGTAGCCATTTGGGTACTGCTGTGGCGATGGTGGCCAGGCAGCTCAGGATAGGGCTACCCATCAGCCTCACGGAAGAGATAGTCCTACTTAGAACAAAGGTATTTGTGCAGCAATGCTAGTGATCAACATATCAGACTATCAATGACAGATGCATTACAATTTCAAGGAAGTAAGCTTGATGGAAAATAATAAACAATGTCTAATTCTTAAATAAAAACTCACAAAGAGTTTGTAAAATGGATTTATTTTTACATACAAAAAACACTCTAAACCTTTTTCACTCTTCATTTTACGTATCTGGTATTACTTAGAAATTGTGGTATGAGGCTTCTGTAATCTTTAAGGTGATACTGATTCATATCCAAATATACCACACAGATAATAAGAGGAACACCACTTGAAAGTAATTGTCTTGCTAACTGTCCCCATTCACCCCTGCACAGTGTCTTTTCTAGTGGCTATTGCAGATGGTGTTCTGCATTGTTTTAGATTGTGAGCCCTTTTGAGACAGGGAGCCATTTATTATTACTATTTGCCTGTAAACTGCTTTGTGAACTTTGTGTTGAAAAGCACTATATAAATACTATTGATTGATTGATAATAGGCTAAACACTATTTGGATACCTGGAGTGGGGTGTCAGCCTCCTATTAATCTGGGAAGCATTTTTGCTAGTAAAAACCATGATTCAAACAAAGCTCATGACCTCTGGTACGCATTAAGATCTGGGTGAAGCTCTGCTCTGTGTTCTGACAGTTCAGCAAGTTCACTCTGTTAGGGCACAGTACTTTCTGGTATGTTCTTAGCAATCATCCTCAAAAGGCAATTATGATGCTGTCCTTTAGTATCCAGTTAAGATCATTTTCTACAAAGTGATACTTGAATCGCCTGAATTAACAAAGCTCTGGCTGCTAATGTGACCTATTAAAATTTGGAGACTTTATATGACAGCCTGGTCTTTAGTTTATGTACTGATATCAAGTTTGCTAAGTTTTTAGTATGGCTTTGCTCATGATGATGTAGCCACTTCAGGTGCTATTAGCAGAGGTTAATGAAGCTTATAAAATCCAAAAATGAAACATTTGGAAGCCGGGGTTTATTTGTGTCAAAACAACAAATATTAGCAAGACTCAGAATAGAAGCTATCATACAAAAATGTCTAAATTCATTCTTCCCATGTGAGCCTTGGGTCAGTCCCATTGTGGCCAGTCATTCTGGTACAACTGCATGGAAAAAACCCCAGAGGGGGGAGTGTTCTTGCAGTTATCATTTTATACCCCCCTCACATTCCCATCCTATCTGCAGTCACAGATCTGTATCCTTCAACTGCCATTTCATTTATATAAATAAAAGTCATGATGTTATTCAAGCAAGTGTAGCAATGCAGTAAAATGATTGGTTCTATACAAACCCCAGTGATGACACACCCCATTCAAATAATGACTCAGAAGGAGCGCCAGGCACACCACGACAAGGATCAATAGGGACTGGGAGGCGCCTGGGCTCAACAAGGTGGGAGGGGATTGAGTGGACAGCAGGAGGGGACAAAAAAGGGTAAGCAAAAAGCTCACACGCAGAAGCCTCCTGGCTTGTCTGCCTCTTCCCCCTCCCTGGGCTTCTCCATTTACTTGTTTCTATGGCAAGAACTCCCTCCCCCGCATACCTTGGGCTCCTCCTACTCCCCTATCTTACCCAGAGAACAAAAAAGATCAGACCACCTAGCCTTCATCCAGGGCCGGCTTTAAGCCAATGTCATCACATTGGGGCCCGCGCTTCAGGGGCCCCCGCACTAGCAGGGTGAGCATATTGCTTGTGGCTGCAGCTAGGATCTCTATGGGCTGTAAGTCAGTGGGATGAGCAGAGCAGCTTTACCTTGATCTCTCCCACCTGCCTCTGAACAGCGATGTTATGATATCACCACCAACTACTTCCACATGCCATGCTTTGCATGTGCCATGAACAGCACTCTTCTTGGTGAGTGGGGGCCCCACAGGAATGCCCCGCATGGGGTCCCGCCACTGCTAGAGCTGGCCCTGCCTTCATCCAATTGATTGTCCATTCCTTCAGAAATGGGCAAGTGAACCCGCTCCCTCCACCGTGCTCCAGATGAATCACCTTTTTCTGGTTCCTCACCCCCCTGCTTTGTGCTCACAGCTACCCAAAACAAAAACATTAACCCTTCCCTGCCTCTGATCTGAATGCTGGCTTCTAGATTGCCCCACAAGGCCTTTTACTCAATGTGGAAGCCACAAAGAAGTGAGCAAGCAAGCACATCCAGACTCGCCGGGAAAATATACATGTGTCTGTGACTTGAGTTTTTCAGATTCATGACTCATTTTCAAGTCACTGAGTCTCAAGTCACATCTGAGTCACTGACACACATGACTCAAATGTACATGAGTCGGTGAAAAATGTGTTTTTGCGACTGACTCAAGTCACATGACTCAAGTTCCCATCCGTGGATAATTCTGTACATAAATCCAGCAAAGAGCTGGATATGGACAAATAATGCATAAAGTGTCATACCATGTCTGTGAACGTGAAACAGAAAATATCACTCTCAAAGACAATTTATGTAATTTGTGATTAAGCCCTATTTTTCAGCATACAAATGGAGTACAAGAGCAAAGAGTGGAGATTTCCAAAGGCAAAACGGGGCCTCTACCTCCTCTAAAAGCAAGAGTCAATATCACAGTTTTATTTTCTAGGATTGCAACAGCAAGTCACTTCATAATAAAAACTGTGACACTGAATTTTGAATTCTCTATGGAGTCAGCAGTGGGTATGTCAAACTGCCTCTGGTATTCTTACACTTGTCCGTCTGATTTGCAAAGAGGCAGGAGGATGAGTCCTTCTTACATGGTAGTAGCTTGCAGGTGTACACCCATAAAAAGATGAATGGACCCAAAAGGACCATCAAAGTCAGTGGAATTAAATGATTTGGCTACTTATCCTTTTTTAGAGAAGTCTTCTCAAAGTAACACTGGGGAAGCAAATATTAAGCAATGTGCAGCATTGTACTTAATATAGTGAACAGCATACAACAAACTAGCCTGTCTTTCAGTACAATTCACAATTAAGTTAAATTGAAATATTTGGACTGGATGCAATTTTGTGCTAGTTATGTTAATGGAACTCAATTGGCTTAAATTCTAATATTTAAAATTTAACTAGATTGTGGATAGAAATGTTAGTAGACAATATTTGCAGTATATTTGCACTAACTAAACAGATAACTCTTTCCCAATTTTCAAAAATCACATATCCCAGAGTGATTCCAGAAAAAATTCTTCCATAGCTGATGTTTCAGAGAATTGATGCCCAACTGTTTAAAGAACTTCAGCGCCAAATCAAAAATGCTTTTAAAAAACCCTACCCATACAAAATGGACCATTCACTGATTGAATAAAAAGTATCAAACTGGTATTTGAACACAAGAATATTTTGGAAATTGGTCTAGTTAACTAATTGCTTTTGAAAAATAGAAGTTACAAATTTTCTTCAATTGCTATTAGTTTTGAGAATCTTAATCATATTGCCTATGTAAGCAACTTGTTTAATATGCTCTAAAAATTGTAACCAGCTCTTAAAATAAATTTAATTTAATCACACTTGTTGAATTTTTAAAAGAAATTTAACTTTTTAATCTCTGTACTGTATATGTAACACTAGAATATATTCCATACAGGCCCACATATTATACACAGTATCACTGGCATTCACTAGTCCAACTCTTAACAATAGCACATCAACTAGAATTATTACATAAACAAACCATCATATTTTATGTAATTATAGCACATTCAGTACTTTCTGCAAAGTTTTCAGCAAGAATCTTGAGTATTCAATACATTTCCACTGTTAAGAACCTGTTGCAACAAGAATTAATAGTGGAATCTGATTAGCACCAGTCCAATTTCATATGGCACATTCTTTTACCTGCCATTTGTTAATACACGTTTAATTTTTTCCTTTGTTCACAGCACATATATTTTAAGTCAGGGAAGTAGGAAGGAAAAAGAACCTATAATATACATAAATCACATACACTAAGAAAGATCAATAAAACTCAAGTGACCCACAATGGTTGTTTTGCAGTTTAAAATATACTATTATTGTTGAAAATATTCTGGAAAAAACAACATGTTTCGGTTCTTAAGCATATGACCTGTCACCTAAGCCTATTTTATTGTTGAGATGCAGAAATCCACATTCAGACAAGGTGATCCACAAATATAATCAAGGTTTTATCACTTGTTGGATCAGAATCTGATGAGCATTTGAGTATCAATATTGTATCTGTACTGTACTGATCTGTATTGCATTGCTTTGGGTACCCCAATCCATATTTTGGCACAACTGGTCATACGTAAAAACCTTTTGAAAATATGACTGGGGCAAATAGTTTTAAGTAGACTGTACTCAATAAGAAATTAAGATTTTCCAAGAAAAGCATGCACTAGTATGTTTTATTAGCAGTTTTGAGCAATGGCCTGCGTCAGATACATGAAGTAGAAGCTATGATCCAGTATGCTAAGTTTCAGAAATAACTGCACAAACTGAAATGACCAACATGCACAAAGTAACACCATATTATGTATCCTATTCCCGGTTTCCCATCACTTTACCAATAAATAAACCTCTGAGCGTATGATCATCTTATGGTACATGCAGTTAGCAGCAGTCCTACTTGTAATGTCTGAGCATACCATTTTGTAAAATAATTAGCTTACAAGTATTTATCAGACACTGATGCATTTTCCACCTTAGGAAGGCAATGCTTTTCTGATCAAGTAAATAAGATTAAATACATTTAACCTGAAATGGAAAAGACTGACAATGGATTGTATGTTACTAGTTTAAATAGTTGTGAATGTGTTTAATCTGTAACCACACAGTTCGATATAATACAAAGGTCTACCTATTTGAATGACCTTATCCTGCTCAAAAAAACAAAAAACTACCACCATATAAAAGTAACGATCCTCTTGTATATATTTTGACTGAGTGGAAACATGAACATTCCATGCAAGCTTGTTGAGAAGCAACTTCTGTTGAATTCAAACTTCCAAATACGTGTTCATAATACTGACAGATATTAGAAGTACATATTACTGCTAGCTTCTCATCGTGGAAGTGATTTAAGGGTTTTGGCATTCACTGGTAAAAAGATGGGGCATGAGTGGGAAATCCTCAGTGCATGTTATATGCAGTTTGTTTATACGTATGTTTACTGTTTCCATTTGTGATATTATTCTCAAATAACTGCATAAAGCACACTATTAGAAAGAAATCACACAAAAAATCAATTCAACATAAACTAACTGCAAAATCACTAACACATACATTTGAAAAATGTAAGGCATTGCAGTTCAGGAAACAAATGCAAAATTAAAGCATGTTCAGCATTTCATAGTTATACACATACATGTACAGATAGGGGCTATTTTGGAATCAGTGCTTGCTTTTAGCATGAATTATATAACAATTTTGCTCTTCTCAAAACTACAAGTGACCCTGCTCCCTCAATTCAGATAGAGAAATGAAGTTAATTTTAATACATCAGAAAGAAACTGTAGGCATAAGAATCATTTAATAAATCTAAGAAACCCATTAATCACCATATATGTCCACACATAATGATGTATCTAATTCAAACCTAGTTATACTCGCTATGAACTCTCCAACTAAAAAGTGCCAGAAGGTGACATGTGAAGGCCGCAAACCTATGTACACATATGTACCTACGTTGGGAGTACACTCAACTCATTGGGACTTGCTTCTGAGTAAACATGGCTTGGATTGAAAATTGGCAGAATGTTGTGTAAGTCTGCAAAATATGGGGGGAAACCTAAAAAGAGCAACTACTTAAAAAATTCTGTAAAACAAAAGAAGCCCAGACTAATGTTTTGTAAACATCACCATAACATTACAACAATTACAGGGGTTAGATGTTCAAATGTCTTAGTTCAGCCTAGGACAGGCACTGGTGCAGTTATGAGGAACCAATCTCTTGGAGTAATCCAGCCAAAATGCTAAATCATACCTCTTCTGCAGAAACCTTGTGGACAGTTATCAAGTTTCTTTGACTCTAGGGCTACTTATGGCAATATGTTCAGTAGCTGTATTATTTTTATTTAGTTTTATTTAGTTTTAGCAGCTCCCTTCTTTTGGATCATGAGTCAACTCAGATAAGAGCGGGGCTGCTTACATTTTTATTTCAGAAAAAAAAATGTGGCAGGCCCAGCCACATGGTACACAAAGAAATGCAAGCACAAAATTTAAACACAAAAGATGTATTGTGTGTTCATGTCTTTTACATATGCATAGCAAAACAGAATTTCTGGTTCACCTTTTTTATGTAAGTGGATTAAAAGTAAGATTAACAAATTGTCAAAAAGCATGTTAAATGTTTGGCAGTTTAAAAAATTCTGATGGTTGTAAAACTCTGTTGGTGGCCATCTTGGGGCGAGGAGTTTTAATATAAATGAAAAGAGTGAAGGCAGCAGATGGGGGGAGGGGGCCTTACTGCCTGCACAGAGCAAGGCAATGGAGAGATTATCATCCCTTGAAGAAAAAAATGACCTGTACAAAAACAGCTGTTACAATGATCTGGTAAGACAATTGTATCACGAACTAGCAAAAAAATAGATTTCTCCATTTGCAAAGCAGTGCATTTTCTTTCATATGTCTTGATGTTCCTAACATAAAATATAATTTATAGTATATTAAAAGGCTGGGTAGCTTTCAGGCAGAACAGTGCTTTCTGGATATGCAATAGTCAATGCGTATTCTATTATGTATGTCAAATAAAAATATATAGCAGTCCCTTTGCCCCAAAAGGACAAACTAAAAACGTACGTAATTTTCCACTTAATTATTATAACAGTTACCCATGTTTCATTTTATGTCCTCCATACTTCACTTTAGACATATGAAGATCAATTGAACATGATGTGATCCATGCTCATTTCAATGATGACGCAATCTACAACCACAGTGTCTTTCATGTTGCAACACGCACTAGGTTTTTCATATACCATTTTATTGCTTTTTAAAGAAGCACTGAGCGAGGAATGCATACATTTACATTAAAACTGGGAGACAATATTAGAGACTAGTCCAAATTTTGTTCCAACAAATGCCAAGATACAAATTGTGCTCCCATGGATCAAGCGACAGTGGAGCTACTTGCTGGATGGTCAACAAAACCAGGGAACTATGTAATTAAATATTATTGCATATACTGTACTGTATTACTAGAAGTACATTACAGTGCTAAAAATACTCCACAGTAGATTTTTATCTGAGAAAAAGTAATCTTACGACATAATGATGCCAGACACTCAGTTATTTACTTCATTATACACTCACTCAAGAAGTGAAAATATCAAGCATATACTGAATGCTGTATAGTCAAGACATGGTATTGAGCTCTGCACTTACACACGTAAGTAAATACGGAAATGCTGGAAATGTCCCAACCATAGGAAAACATGAAAGACATCAGACTGAAACAAGGTTTTTAAAACCAGACCAAAATATTTAACCAATGCAAAAAATATGAATTAGGATTTAAACAAGGCTTTTCCTGATTTTGAGTAGATATATGAAATCCTTTCTGTATGTGAAAACTACTATGGCTGGAATCCAAAGTCGCGACTACTTTCAGGGGCCTTTCAGTTCTTCACTTTGGGCAGTGGACTCCCATGTCTCCCCCCCGAAAAGCTGGCGCCCTTCTGTGCAGTATCCCATGAGGCATGGAAGAAAACTTTTCGCCCCATACAGTGTCTCTCTGGATCCCAGCTAATATGTCTTTCTAAAATTGCCCACTACCAGCCTAACCATACATACCAGCCTAAAATAAACCTAGAACAAAAACTCTCATACTCATTTGTGAAAGTCGTCATATTCTCAATCAGAAGTTTCAGAGCAGATTAGATTGGGCCAATGAAAAATGCAATGTGAAAACATTTGTGATCCAAACTGTAAGCCTATGTTGAAGCGAAGTTTTAATGGTGAATTTAGAAAGCAGACTGAGCATACTGAAAAAGGTAAATATTTTCTATCATGAATGGCCACAGCTAGAAATCATGCGTGTAATATGAAAAGGAATGGATTTTATAAGAACACTTCAGGATGAAACACCTTGTATTTCTGTGTAGTGGGGGACTAGCCAGAAACATGGATTTCTTCATTGCAAACAGCATCTTTGAAGACTATCAACGTATCAGTAACAAACAAAACCCTTCTCTCATTTTAAAGGTACTTTGGATTTCTGATATCTTAAAGATACATATTGACATCTTAAAGATAATACACGTTATCTTAAAAATATATGTTGGAGGCAAATCTAGCTTTGGGAACATAACAGTTGTTTTGCAATTTATGAAGTACTGAGATTCTATGTACCAACTATCTATGTAAGGCTGCTAAAAAGGGAAGGAAGAGTGAAATGACAATTTATCATCAGTTCTACAGTGTTACATTTTTTTTAAAAAAAAGATATGAATTTGTCGGTTTTTATATACAGACAACCTGTGCTTACTGAACCCTAGAATGCTATCACACAGCCCTAAGGCACAGAACACTTGACACAAAGAAAAAATGGCAAGGAGCCAATTAAAACAATGTTTCTTAACCTCTTTTGTCCTTCCCACTATTTTCTATTCTTTTTCATCCTGGCATTTCACCTGAGCTTTCAAAAGCTTTGACTGATATGACACCATCTTTTTCAGAGAACTAAGATTCCAATCACCTCAAAAGCCAAACCTAGAAGCAATCCTAAACTATCAGATTCCTTATTTACACATCAATATTTGTCCAGAAGCTAGATGTGAGTGCAATAGCTACAATGAGTCAATAGATGGCAGCCTATCTCTTAGTTAAGGGGCGAATCATGAATAAAATCACCAAAAGTGACAAATATTGTGTTCTGTTGATCTGAACAGCATTCACAATGATTAATTAGGGACATTCTGATTATGCATAAGAAATTAGCCACACATTTTATATAACCTTTTGACAAACATGCATAATAAGTGGGATTAAAAGATTATCTACATGGTATATATTTGTACAATATACAAAATTTCTGTGCTGTTTACACAGATTTGATACATACTTTACGTTCTGGTTTATTAAGAGACATTACAACTGGTTTAAACCAACCTTGAGAAGTGTGGACTAAATTGTTTTAGGAAATGAATATATATGCACTATACTGTAATACAAATGCTTATTTGTTCTTTTTTTCATTTTTGAATGGCTACTGTGAAGATGGAATTTAGTTATTTTTCCAATTTTTGGCTTTGTCTACCTTGGAGTTCTATTGAGTAAGCCATTGTATCCTAATGCCGTATGGTTTGCATCATATCCCTTGGAGACAACTCAGAAATAGTGCTCAAGTAACTTTTTGATAATTTGTATAAAAGTATGAGTTCTCCAACAAAGCTTAGGGAGATCTGCTAATACAGATGTGAAATATAGTAATACTGAAATCCACATAGATTACCCTATATAAAGATTGTCTAAGCATATAATCCACAGAATCTATTGTATAGTACAAACACTAGGAGCAATTTATATTATTATTATTATTATTAGTATTAGTAGTAGTAGTATTAGTAGTAGTAGTAGTAGTAGTAGTAACTTGTAAACCACTTTGTGAACTTTGTGTTGAAAAGTGGTATATAAATACTATTGATTGATTGATTGATTATACAATTCATTTAAAATGATTACACTGTCATTATCCGCTATGCAACAACTTTTTAAAGCTTTTCTAAGAACTGAGATTTATTGTAGTCTTGATGAAATTACCTTTCCAGGAGCTGATCATCAGCCAGAATTGGGATTAAATTCTGTACTGTATTATTTTGCAACATGGATTCCAAGTTGTTTCTCCCTATAAAGCACCTTACCTATATTGCGCGCATGCGCGCACACACTAACACATCATGTTCTCTGATTACTCAGTGAACTATGCTACAAGCAAGGGACACTTCAAAAATACTTATAAGCACAGAAATTACAACATATCAACAGAAATGGACTTGAAAGGAAAGTGTACTAAATATTTCCTTGCAGAGAGGAAAAAAATTGAGAAATTTGCCATCTAATTTTAAAAGAGAAACGTAAGACGCTAACTCCTGCTAAATGCTTGGTATGGAAGCCATTCAGAGTTAACATAAGCAACTTATATCCTAAAAGTTATATGGGTTATGAAGCCAAATCAAACTTGAATAAAGTTTGTAACATAAATACAAACCTGCTGAAGTGGAAAGTCAGTGTTTCCCCAAGTTTTGTCCAGGCTTACACATTAAGTACAGTAGAAAGCTGCAAGCTTGTTTGTTGAAACAGCTATGTTTAAAAGTAAAGCTTCCTAAACAAGATCCATCTATTCCCTCACTGAAACACTGCATCACTTTCCAAGTCTCACCATTGTGTCCCACTCCTGCAGTGTGATCAAGGTCATCATGTTAGAAAAAGTGAAAGGAGATAATAGTTCTTCAAAAGGTTTTATGTTTCCATAAAGCCATTTTATATTATTATTCTATGAAGTATCACTGATATAAGTTCTGGGTAGCAAAGTGACATGATGCTATCTTGGAATGATGTCTGTTATATAAACTGTTTTCAAAGAACATTTGAAAAATATATAGTACATTCTTGCATTCTTCAGTTCAAACACTCTTCAGATATTGTCTTCCTTCACAAGATTCTTGTCTATATTTTATGGTCAGCAGTTCACAGAGAAGTAAATAGGCTGGGTGTAGAAGAAAATAAAAAAGGTGTTTCTACTTACTGTTAGGTGATACTGCCTCCATATTTCTGGGCAAGCCTGGAAAATAAAAATATTGATCAGCTGGGAGCATGAAACAAGGTGCTTTACAGCCTGTTGGTTTTGGCATAACACAGTATCCAGTGGTGTCGGTCACAGGAAAATAAGAAGCTTAACTGAAAGGGTCTGCATTTCAGCTTCAAAAACCTGGCTAGACAGTTTAATTGAATTTTACACTGGTTTAACACACTCCCTGCCATTGTCAGAAAGCCAGTAACAGTTTTTTCTCTCCTTTTCTTTTGCTAAAGTTTAGAACTTTTGAAGACAAGTTTGCAAGTCTTGTAACATGTAAATAAGTGCCAGTGTGCTCCAGAAGGGCTTTTCCAGCTTTTCAGACTGGCACGAACAATTCTTTGAAAGCAAGTTGATATCACCATAAACATGTATCAAACTATTTGTATAGTGGGTCTGATACAAGTCAAAACTATTTTATAGATTAGACAATCTTATCAAAATATATGTGCTGCATGTATACTATCCTGAGTAGCCTAATGAAAAATGACATGTAAATGAGGAACAGAATCTTTTACTGCTTCTATTTTTATAAAAGCTTTATTATAGTCCTTTGCCTGTGCTGTATGTAAACCACTGAATTTCACTGCAGTAATGAAATAAAGCAGAATTCTACTCTCAGCTATTTAAAATTTAACTAAACAAGGTACACAATACACTATTTGACTCTTTTTCTGATCATAGCTTTTTGTAATACTATGATGCTAAGCATTTTCAGTCATAACCAAAGTTTTGTGTTCAAAGTCATAAAATCGCATCTGCTTAATCAATCTCCGAGTTCTCCTACAATTGGTCTCTGTTGAAGAATAATTTGCCAACTTCCTGAACAATCTCAATGAGGTTAGTGAAAAGAATACCACATTACAATGTATATAACATTGTAAAATGCTATAAATATTTTGGTTCTAAGAAATGGTAAAAATCTAAAATTTTAAACCACCCTAAACACTTTTTGCTTTTTTTGCAGAAAAACAGCCCTCTGTGTGGTGGTGTCATTCTCTTCTCAGCCAATGCACATCTTTATTTTACAAACCATAATTTTATGGAAGAGACTGTTTCTTTAAATGCCATTTTTAGCAGAAAAGCTAAGTAAGCATCTTTTAAATAAAATAAATAGGGGTAAAGGTGATATATCTCAAACTCTCAATCTCTCTTATAATAAAAATAAACACATTTGCTCCTTTTACTAAAAACAGACAATTTAGTACTTAAGGAGGGTTTTTATTTTTGTATTGTAAAAATATCCTGCCACTAGCAAGCATTAAATGGATTTTTGCTGTATGCAACACTTTTGCAGGCTTACCAAGGGTAAGCAGGCTGTTATTTATACATTAGTTCTGGACAGTTTCTGATCATCATGGTGTTCCCAGAATAATGCGGTTGAAAAAATTGTAGTCAATGAATTGTCTTATGCTAGAATGGCATTTTGCCAGTATATGACCTTTACTACAGCAATTTAATAAAAAGATTTAACTCCAGAATAATAATTATGTCACCATGGCCTCCTACAGTGGAATTTTGCTGCTTTGAGATAAACTTGCATTTCCTTGCTTGTAATGAAACATTCAAGGGCCAGTCTCACTCAGTAACGTGTGTGCTCATTTCCAGTCTGTGGGCAAACACACAAATGAAAACTAGCTTGGCAGAGTTTTTGTTCATATGATGTTTTGTATCATTTTATACATAAAAATGCTCTCTGAAACTGTAGGCACATCCAGTGGAACTTATTTCTAAGCAAATACCTTTAGGATTCCACTTCCATGACCCTGAGAGTGTACTATGAACACACAGTATCCCAAAAGAGATGTTTGGCTACAGAACATTTTAAAAAATGACCCTTTCAAATCTGAGATGGCTGACTGATATGTTCCATCAAAATTACAAGTTTGTACTTTCCCTTATCAGTGAATGACAAAGGGTCTAATTAATAATTGTGACAGAATACTAGTTGCTCAAATGAAGCAGAATAGCTTATTATGGAAGAGAGAATCACCAAATTCACCAACTGATTTCTCTCATTTACAAGTATTTAACCATGATCTGCTCTCATTTTTAGAAAAAAATAACACCTTATGAAATTCATCTACATTAGAATAATATTGCATTTGTTTCTTGGTCCAGTGATCTGACCTTAGCAATATTTAGTTGTATGAAGACGAAGTGTCTATTCTTCAAAAGAAGCCACATCATTTTTTTATAGCATATACAAGAAAATCTCTCAAATTGAAAACTGTGTTGGCCATATTAAAGTTCTGTACAATTAGTTTCCTCTTTATTTATCCTATCAGTAACTTGGACTGATGAGCATTCATGAAAATAAAACACAAATCAACCAACTTTGATTTGCCACACTAGATGAATCAAGGGTTTATATTGTTTCGTTTGACCCATATTGAATTTTATCATGTGCTAATTATTGCTTTGCGAGAACAACGGCTTAGTGCATCTGTTGTTTAATTCCCACTTCCCTATTCTCAAATGTGAACATCAAAGAAAATAAAACACTCAATCTTAAACAGCCCCTGACAGCAGACCAAGACTCAAGTGCTCAATAGACAAGGCCCTTGCCACCAGTTCTCATATTTCCACAACAATGAACAAACACAAAAACAGCACTAAGCGGCCTTTCCTCCTTTTCAGCTCCCCTTGGCCAGTTGTCTGCCTTGTACTAGAGAGAACCCTTGAACACAACCCTGCTGGGAACACAACACAGGAGAAAGGATTAGCCTTACTAACATGCTAGCATTTGCAAAAGTGAGGGGGGGAAAAATCTCAACCAAGACTGTATTTGGTATATGAATAACCAAAATGTATGAACTGACAAGAGACCAGGACAGGCCTATGGCTCCCCGGGAGAAAATGTAGCTGTGATGAGTGACAGGGCTTTCAGGAAATATGTTCACAATCACAGACAGTGAAGGCCATGACCTAGATCGTTTAAGAGCTTGTCTTGTCAAATTATCAAAAGCTTCTTCCTCTCTGAATAAAGAGTGACATAAGTGAGTGTCAGAAAGCTGCAGGCTGACAAGCCAAGCATACAATAACAGAATGCACGTCACATACTTGCCGAACACCGCCACTGCTAGCGGCAAATCTTAATGAGAGTGCGGCTGGCCCAAGAGACTTGGGTCCCTGCTGGCACAGCTACTCATCTCACAAAAATCCTTCAGCTCCAAGTCAGTTATGGCCTGACACGATGGCTACAATTACTAAACACAATTTTTTAACAGAATTCTCTTGTGTTTTGTCAAAGCTGCTAGGAGCTGCCCCACTGCAAGCCACTGCAGTAAACAAAAGATTTAATAACACAAGTCATATTAATTACCTCTGTATGACAGTTAAGAAGAAAGGAGCTGATTAAACCCATCACTAAAAGATTTAGAGACTCTATCAACAGTTTGCCCCACATGACCCTTTCTTAACTTACAATCTACTGCAAGAATTAGGAATGATAAAGTATTCTTAACGACACTTGCTTATGATTAGTTATACATTCTTTGGACCAATCTAGTCCAATAGGGGCACAGTGCCCACAGCAGAAGGACCTCCATAGCACATTATACAGAAGGCACCAATTTCTCTCCCTCTTGCCCTTGGCACATGGATATCAAATAACACTTCCCACAGCCTCTAACAATTCTTCTCTGCATCACTTGGTTAAAGAATGTGCTTTGTTGGGCTGGTGGTGGAGGGAGAAAGAGAGCTGGGTGCTCATGTTCCATGGGCAAGTGGGAGGGAAACAAGTGCCTATTCTGTTGCACAATATGGCAGTGTTCCCAAAATGATGGGTCAGGACCCACCAGTGGGTCACAACCTGATGCTTGGTGGGTTGTGAAACTGAAACTGACAAGCTGATAGCTGAGGAGGAAAATATATTGAGCCTTGAGGAAAGTGAAACTGATTTGCATGTGCAGGTTTACTTGTGAGCAAGAGAACATACCTCAGCCCATTTTGAAGCCTTTAATAAAAGAATGAACCCTCCCCCCAAAAAACACACTCAAGAAGGAAATGTTGGGGGACACCCTCCCCAACCAACAAGAAAAATATATTGAGCCCTGTGGAAAGTAAAACAGCCACATGTGCGCATTCACTCATGGGTCTTACTCATGTAAGACTTAATACATGTATTAGTCCAGTGGTTCCCAAACTGTGGGTTGGGACCCACCATTGGGTCACGAGGCAATTTCAGGTGCATTGCAAAGCACCTAGGGCCCAAGAGAAAATATGCAAAGATGGGTTGCCAGAAAGGGGGAGGGCTGTGGTTATTTTGCTTGTGTCAAGGTTGTAAATAGGCTTTTTTCTTTCTGATTCACTTTGCTATTGGAAAATGACTGAGAAATAACCCAACTTATTGCTGCATTCTCAAGAAAACAGTAGGCTCTGGCGTCAAAATGACAGCAATTCCAGCCATAACATCACTTCCAGTGGGTTCTGGACAGATTATCATTCTAGAAAGTGGGTTCCGGTGCTAAAACGTTTGATAACCACTGTATTAGATATTTGATTTAAACCATTACTTTATATATAACAAAATAATCAGAAGTTTTGATATGGTCATTTTAATTTGAGAGTCTTCAAGAACTGACATTTTCAATGTGTAAAAATGTATGACAAACTGCTCAATCAATATTAGGGGACCAGGTTTTCCATACCTCAAGTTCCAGTGATATAGATTGGGCTGATTCTCAAATAAAGTAGGGTGGGATGGTGCACTCTATAGAAAATGTGCTCTAGCCAGAACATGGTATGTCATGTGCTTATCTCATAGTGTCCTAAATTCCTAGTAATCTGAGCAACATAAAGCATGGCCTTCATGACAGTTTTATATTCTTCCTCAACATCTGAGCCTGATGCAGAGTCCAGTATCTCTACTGTGGCCTTACTGGATTGCTACCTCCTATACACAAGCAGCACTTTCAAAATCATACTAACGTAAGTAAAATGAGGACTGGCATTCTTGTGTTTACAAGAATTTTGAATTTCATTCTCCAGGAAACAGAAACTGCTCTTGATAACCTTCCAGCAAAAGGACTTCCCCATATTTACTCTAAAGCATGTCATCATTCCAACCCCAACCCCAATAAAGTCTCACATGTGTCCTACTTGATGTGTCCCAGTGTTGGGGGGGGGGACTTAAATTGGACAAACTTGGACATGAACTTTGGTCACCACCTTGCCTGTCATGTTTTAAATAATCAGGAAGTTGCCAGGGGTTACAACATGTGTTTATCTCCCAGGAACCCTTTGCAATATGCAAGTCTCCCTCTCACACATACCCAATTCATCAATAATGGTGGGTATTTTACTAGTTTGTAACAATCAACAATGGTATCTCTTTTCTTCACTTCTCAAATTCAATCATATTTGCCTTCCCATATTTCTTGTGTCACCTTGCCCATGCCTTCACTCAATACCCTTTAATACATTTTAGCCAGCCACATTCTGTGAATTGTACATTAGAGCAGTAGTTTCCAAACTTTTTAGCAGTTCCATATCTGTGCTGGGTTGCAATGCTCCTGTAGCACTGCAATGCCTTCTTGGGAACCCTTGGAGGTTGTGCTGGGCCCAAGACCCATTTCGTTGACCTCCACAGATACCATAATACATTGCAGAAATAGCCAGAAGCAATTTCTGGTCAAATTGGAAGTTGGCAGCAGGGACTGGAAGGAATTCTGGGGCCCACAGGGTCCAATATAGTTTGTGGGCCTGGCATAACCTAGAAGCAGCTTCTGGGGGCTCACAAGAAGGCATTGTGGTGCTACAGGGAGCATTGCATCGTTGCCTAGCATGAGTTTGCAACCCACCACACATTGGGTTGTGACCCACAGTTTGAGAGAGGCTACATTCGAGGAAAAAACGCAAAGGAAAACTGAAGAAAACAAGTGACAAAGAACCTGTTCCTCACATACATATGGGAACATTTAGCCTTTCCAGTTGTGAAGATTGACTTGTAAATGAAAGGATAATGAATGTGTCATGAAATTTTCAAAGCCAGAGGGTTATTGCAGGAATAAGGAGGTGGGGCTTGAATACACTGCACAGCTTTTAACTATCTCACTCATGTCTATCAGAGCAAAGTATGCAATTGAACACATGCAAATTGGTTTCATTTGCATAATTTGCCCAAATTCCAGAGTCCAGTTCTTAGGCATACACATTACTGTATGATTTTCATATGCAATAGGTTTTAGGAAAGGTTTTAGGTGAACGTGGTAGAAGTTGCTTTCTCTGACTTACATGTGGGGTCATCTAGGGAGCATGGCCAGAGTGCCTAGTGTTGTGGGGGGCATGGTTAGCCAGTGCACACTCTCATTTGACCTCTCACAATATGGACATACTCTGGAATAATCTCTTAAAATGGCCAATGCTTCTCATCAATCTAAAATGCACATCATCTCAGTGGATTAGTTACTATTGAAATTGCAGCAGTATAAAAGCATGTGTATAGTGTACGTAGTATAAAATCTATACCATTTGAAATAAGCTTGAGACACGCTCAGCATTTTTATAGTGCTCCTGAGTGTTCAAAATATACACATAAAGTCAGTAATTCTTACCACCACTATGTAAGGTAGCCAACATTATACATAAATTGTGCTTGATACTGAGAGTGTGTGGCCCACTTATGATAACATAGCAAGTCTGTAGCAGAGGTGAAAGTTTGCAGCTTCTGGTTTAACATTCAACTTATCAATGCTATATAAGGTATATAAAAATATCTTGTTCTACAGAAGACTAAGTTTATGTCTTTCTCACACAAAGCTTCTTCTAGCCTGTGCAACAGATCCAAGCATATTAACTTCTTTTGCTCTGTATTAAAATGGCATGCACAATAATTAAAAGTATACTGACAATTCAATGAATTCATGTCACTAGTTCTTCATGAATTTTATAAAGCTTTTTTAAAAATTGGATTTTCTTGAAAAATGAACAACTCAAGAAAAACATCACTTCACTTACTGAATATTCAGGTAATTATAAGGAAGTACAAACCAACCGTGCCAAGCCTTTCAAATACATGCTCAAAAGAATGAGTTGTAAGAGCAAGACTCTAACATTCAAGCATTTAGCTGGTAATGCTACTCCATTTCTGTTTTTATATTATGTTTTCATCAAGTCATATGTTACATAAATAGTATATAAAGATATTCAAAAATATTAATTGTACATCAAAATTTGTAGAAGTATACAAATGTGTACTCAGAGAGACACAATTCTACAACTAGGAACACAGAAGATAACAGCACCTAGTTGTGACAAGTGGAAGTAAAGAGTGAGAGAGAGAGACAGGATAGCTATTGTTAACAATGTACTCACATCCGCATAATGGCCTCTCATCTCACAACGGTTACATTGTTTATTCCAGTAACTTCTCTCAAGGCACTCTCTAGAGTAGTGGCCAGGCAAACAGCAGTTTAAACATAATCGTGCAGGACAGGTGTTTTGTAGATGACCCCTTTGTGCACAGAGGCAACAGGGTGGAATTTTCTGTGGGAGAAACATAAACATTTAAGATTTTTCTCTTTAAGGCATTAGTGGAATTCAAGATAAAAGATACAAGAAAACCATAAGGTGGTTACCATAAGGTAACCATTGGCGTGCAGAGTGAATTGTCATTGCTTTCTACAAGACCCACCTCTTCTACTAGCTGTGCCCTTCCTCCATTTGCCATATTAACCATCCTTGTATATAGGTGTTGCTGGGACCAATCTGGCACAGTTAATGTGTTTTATTTGGTGTCTTGTATTTCCAAGGAATATTCCTGAGAATATTCATGCGTGACATACCCATGTAAGGAATACATTAGCCAGGAGAGCATGAAAGTATTTGCTATAAAAGCAGAGCTAACTCCCTCCTCATTACAAACTCAAAAAAAAAACACACCAAAATCTAGTTTGTTATTGCTAGATGTGAGAAACAGCTAGAGTATACCCAGGGGTGGATCTAGAGAAAATAGTGCCCATGGCGGTGCCCAATGATATTGCGCCCCCTTGTCGGGACCCACCGGAAATGACGTCATAGCCGGAAGTGACGTTGCTGGAGGGGCGCCATGTCCGCAGAGCAGCCGTACTTTTCAAATTTCTGCCAAGCCAATCTGCTTAACAAGCTCTCCCCCCCGCCTCCTTGCAAGAGCTCCCAGACTGCGCGCGCAGGGCAGCGCAGCACAGCCCTCTCCTTCCCTGACACAGCTGCTCCATGCCTTCAACGTGCCCCGTCCCATTCGCTGCCAGGATGTCTCTGGGCGGGCGCAGCCACCGCCCACTCCACTCTTTCCCTCTGGCAGGCTGTGCCGAGGATGTGCCTTGGAACCGGGTGGTGCTGTTGATGATGAGGTGTGGCCCTCCCCCACCCCACCTCCCCAAACTCCAACTCAAACAGGAGCCCTGGAATACGCCTCTCCCCCAAACCTCCCCGTATCAGGCACTGCTAAAGCTTCTTTGCCTCAGGAGTCTGATCCTCACCCGCCCCCCCCATAATTTCCCCCCTTTCTCCCCCAATAGTTTCCCCCTCCTTTCTTCACGGCCAAAGCACAAGAGCTTTCAGTGGCAGGCTCAGGGCTCTCTCTCCACCAAGGGACTCCCCGCTTCATCCCCCACCCGAAAAGTAAAGCTCGACTCAACTTCTCTTCCACCCTGACTTTTATTTTGTGCGGGGGGGGGAGGCAAAGGAGTGTGATGGTGGGAAATGGGGGGGAGACTTCACCTCTTCGAAGCGCCTCCTTTCAGGAGCCCCAGCAGCCACACGCGCAGCCATAATTGCTGCACTGGGCTTTGGCTGCTCCTGCTGCTGTTTTTCCTGGGTGCCGCCTGTCCTCTGACGGGGGGGGGGGAGAAAATACTACAGTCAGTCTCGCCTCCCCCATGCTCGGCTACCTCCTCCCAGCCACGAAGGAGAGGAGAAAGAAAAAGTGAGTGGGAAAGCGGCAGGCAGCAAGCCCCTAACTGGAGGCGGAGATGCTGCTGCCACGGTTCCTCCACGCTGGGGATCTCAGCTGCTCCTTTGCCTGGCTAAGTTTTGCCTCCTCGGCTCCTGGCCGCAGCGTTGCGCATTGGCTCCTGGCCGCAATGTTGTGGCCGCAATGTCGGCTCCTGGCCGCAATGTTGTGGGGGCGGGGCCCAGGGGCGCCAACCCCCCTGAAGAATGGCGCCCATGGCTCGTGCCATGGGGTGCCACAGGCTATTTTCGCCTCTGAGTATACCAGTTTTACATTTTAAAGATTAGTTTTGCCGTCTCACCTCTAAGTGACTGGGGGATACTCCATTTACTACAGAAGTCCTCAGGATGGTTTTTTCCTCCCATGGCATTACATTGATGATATTGGATACATTGGATGATATTGGATACATTTCACATACACTGGATGTCACTACATTGATGACTGTGAGGAAAAATTCTGTAACAGTAGCACCAAAGCTGTGCTTGTGGCTGTGAGAGCTGGACCATAAGGAAGGCAGAGTGCCAACAATAGATACTTTTTGAATTGTGGTGTTGGAGAAGGCTTAAGAGTCCCCTGGATTGCAAGGAGACCCAATCGGTCAATCCTCCAGGAAGTCAAGCCTGATTGCTCCCTGAAAGGACAAATACTGAAGCTGAAGCTCAAATACTTTGGCCACCTCAGGAGAAGAGAGGACTCTTTAGAAAAGACCCTCATGCTGGGAAAGATGGAAGACAAAAGGAGAAGGGAGCAGCAGAGGATGAGATGGTTAGATAGTGTCACCGAAGCAATGAACATGAAATTGGGCGAACTCCAGAAGCTAGTGGAGGACAGGGAGGCCTGGTGTGCTGTGGTCCATGGGGTCGTGAAGAGTCGGCCACGACTTAGCGACTGAACAACAACAAAGCACCAAAGCAGAAGGTCTTGCAGAAGATTGGGCTTGATTCCTCTCAGCTTGTTTATTGTTAATTTCAGAGTATGAAATTGTATTATTAAATTGTTTTGAGAGGTCTGAGAGGAGGAGCTTCCACCTAGACTGAGTCTGGCAAGGAAATCCCACTGGAGAATTGTATGGTTAAATTGTTTTATATATTAGTTCTGTTTTCAAAGACCTTCATAGGCATCGACTACATGCCCTTTGCCTAAGGAAGTGTCGCAAACATCATGGCCACCTATGGGAAAATGTTTGCCTCATAGGCAGCACACCTTTTAAAACTAGATTTCTGAGCCATGACACAAAGGTCCCAGAAAAACCACAGCCTGTCTAGCTAATTCTCAGAGTATTGTGACTAAAGAAAAACAAACTAAGTGGCAGGGAGAGAGAGAATACTGTATCTCTCACAGAGATACAGAGAAGTTTCCAGGGAAGTTTCTTTCTGCTGCTCCACTAGATGGAATTCAGAGAAGGAAAAAATCAGTGGGAAAAGTCACCAATGTCCAGGAGTCAGGGAACAACAGTTATCTAAGGAGGGAGAGTACAGTGGCCTTCTAGGTGGCTTTTGTTTTTCAGAAAGCTCGGTAGGCATGCGACTGCTAAGATGCCATAAAGAACTGTTAACTCCGGAGCCAGATTTTACCTACTAGCTGTTAGAAGCATGAAGAATGATCTGATTTAGGAGGAACTATGCAGATATTAGAGATTGTTACCTGAAACATATAGACTAGCAGTCATCAAGAGGATCTGACCAGACATCCAGTATAGTAAAAGCCAAGAACTGCGTTTAAAGATGGAGACAGAGTGGAAGAGATAGATACTTCTTGAATATGTATTTAGTTCCTAATTCATCTGACATGGAATGTGTACGGTGATATAGCGCAAAAAAGCTTGTGCCCATTTAGAGATAACGTTGAAGCCAGGCATTGGGGGTGGGGGGGTGGGGCTATAGTCATCATGTAAGAAGACTCTTTCAAGTCTTCATAATGTCCACAATTCTCATGTGAGCAGACAATTGCAAGAATCCAGAATGCTGTCTGGAATGTATAAACAACTTTGGAAGGAAGTGTGCATGGGGAGGAGTAGAGAAGGGCAGAATGCCTGTGTCTCATTTCTAGTAAAAGAAAGACTATTGCCGACTTCATATAGCAAGTAATCTCTCTGCTTCAAATCTTCTAGAAAATGCTAACAACTGAGTGAGCATGCTCCTTCCTCCATCTCCCACTAAAATGAACCACTATCACTATACCTTCTGATCTCATGTGATTAACACTTAATGCAAGGTGTAAACCTTAGTCAGTACCTGACTTCTCCAGACCAAAACTGCTCTCCAAGCTGCCAAACTTGGGTGCTAGCCCTTTTCCCCTTCTCAAAATGGCTCTCCAGCACCATTAGTTCTGGGCAGAGCTTCAAAGCCTGAAAACTAACAATGACATACTAAATTGTTTTCTTTGCAGACAAATCAGAGTATTGGACTTACCTTTGGGGCTGGACAATTTTTTGACAAATGACCTTGTTTATCACAATTTCTGCAAATGACATTTTTGTCTGGCATGTAGTATCTGTGGTTCTGCCGTGTAGTAACATAGTTACCGATCTGTGCCTAAAGAAACAAAGGAAAAGAATATCATTAGATAGCTATCACTTTGGTACCTAAGATTTTTGCCACAACTGACTTTGAAAAATCCAGTTTTGCATTTCCATAGTTCTTAAAAAAAAACCACTCCAACTTAATTCCTGGTATGCCTCCTACTTATTAATCTCTGTTAAGGGGGAAAAAACAGCATCCACCACAATCTTAGAAGCTGAAAGAGAGAACAAACCTATTATATTCTTTAAAGTTATGCAAACCTTGGTCAATATGATTTATCAATAAAAAAAGCTTTGCTAAATGTACCAAAACCTGCAATTTATATACACTTATCATAGGAACTACACTTGAAATGCTTTAATAAAGGATGCAAAGGTAACTTCAAAAACTCATGAGAAAAGCAATGAAACTGAAAACACAAAATTCTTGTTTCACAAATCCATAGGGGTGTGAACTAGATGCTTTCAGTTACTAGAGCAGAAACTAGTAATTCTTGAAATCAAGAGTTGAAATATGAGCATTCTCTCAGAATGACCATTTCTTCCTTAGACCATCCAGAATACAATTCTGCAGTGAGACATGGTGGCTCCTGGTTTATTCAGCTAATACAGTATTGTCAAATAAGCACCTACTGTTTTTCTAATACAGAAGAGTACAGTTGATAGTGACCATGTTATTCAATTAGAAGAGCACATACTGCACCAGCTATTTGTGGATAGAGCTAAAAATCAAGTAAATATGTGCACATGTATGTAAAAGGCAGTCGGTATAGCAACTGACACAAAAGAGTAATGAGCAAGAAGACTAGAGTATTCAATTTGTAGAATACCACAAACAGAAACAAATAGAATGGAAAACAGTCTCTGAAACAGCAAGAAAACGGCAGAATGTAATTGAGGATGTGTGAAAATTTTAGGTTAATGGTTTATTAAGAGCGTTTAGTTACATTTTTTCTGAAGTCTGAATATTTAATATTTTTCTAATTGTGACCAAGCCAAGAAATGGCTATGTATCTTATGATCTATGATTTTAAAAGTTGGTGCAAGTTTACAAATGATCCATTGTTTTAAGGATTTACTGTACCTTCAGCCACAACATAATCAGGATAGCTAATCTGGCTGCAAAACAAGGCTGTTCCACCATAACCAAATACTCATATTCCTTTGTGAGAAAATCTGATTTAAAAACTGATTTTTTAAAAAAATCAGTTTATTTTATTTTAAAAACTGATTTTTTGTTAAAACTCTAAAATTTAGTTGAAGACTAAGTGAAAACCAAATAGAAATCCGGATAATCAATTTAACCTCCAGGCAAATCAAAAGTGTTAGCCAAATCAAATAAAATTTGATTTACAATTTAATGTGTGTATATCTATATCTTCATTAACGTGAGGTCGAGGGCCAAAATGTTCTAATCCTTACATAGCATTTCTGCTTCAGTGTTGTATTCGCTTCCGAAGCAAAGGAGATGATTAGTTGACCTTCTTCATGTCAAAATGTCTTATATAGCTTGGCTCTGAAAAACCCAATGAATAAGACAACTATCTGTATCTGAACTGGCTGAACAATATACAGTACTGTGCAAAAGTCCTAGGGCACCATTAGATTTTTAGCAATGGTATAATTACCATATATACATTTAAAGAACTCTGGGAAGTGCTGAAGGAAGCCTGGTATGATATTGATATATTATGATATCGATATATTATGTATTTATGTATTTATGTATTTATGTATTTATTTATTTATTTAATACCCCGCCTTTCTGCCCGAAGGCACCCAAGGTGGCTTACAACATTTAAAAATACAATAAAAACATGATTTAACAGTTAAAAACAGTAGTTAAAAACAGTAATTAAAATAATAATAATAATAAAAAAGAATATAAAAACCAGCCAGCCTGTCAACAATTAAAAGCTTGCTGCAATAAAAAGGTCTTCAGCCCCTGCCGGAATATTGCCAAAGAGGGAGCAGTTCTTAGTTCTAAAGGGAGGGTATTCCAAAGTTGGGGGGCCACCACTGAGAAGGCCCTATTCGTGGCTGCCATCCCTCTCACCTCTCCTGGTGGCGGCACAGTCAAAAGGGCACCCCCCCAGATGACCTCAGAGCACGGGTAGGATTGTATGGAAGGAGGCAGTCCCTCAAATACCCTGGAACCGAACCGTAAATGGCTTTAAAGGTCAAAACTAGCACTTTGAATCGGGCCCGGAAGGGAACTGGCAGCCAGTGTAGTCGCCGAAGCAACAGCTCAACAGAGTCAAACCGATGTGCCCCAGCAACTACACGAGCAGCCGCGTTCTGTACTAGTTGTAATTTCCAGACTGTCTTCAGAGGCAGCCCCACGTAGAGCACATGCTAGAAAAATACTTTAGAAAACCCACAAGAGTTCAAGATGTGCTTAGAGCCAAGGGAGATCACACTAAATACTGACTTTTGCCTGAAGAAGCCATTTTGTTCTGAAAATTGTGTTTGCTTGAATTCTGTGAACCTACTGTACATCCTGTATGTATCTTAATACAGAGACCGATCAGTAAAGGAGGATGGTCATTTAAACTTTGCTCAAACAAAACTGGTGGTGGCTTAAGACTTTTGCACAACGCTGTATGGAAGTATGGTCATGTTGGGGGACTAGTTCATGCTGCTAACTTCCATGACACAATTCTATTTTAGCTTTTTTTGACAGGACTATTCAATTAAAAGAACCTCACTACTACTACATTACTGAGCGTTTTCCCTGAAAGCTAACTCTAATCCACTTGCCTATGTAAGTCAAAGCTATTTGCTCTGCAGGTGTCTTTACCACAGTGCATCCCGAATCTCTTCCTTCTGCACATGGCACATTTCTTCCTCGACTGTGCAATTTGACTGGAAGTGACAGTGGTGATGAGGTTTATAAATTGACCCATTTTTACATGCAGTAGTGTATTTTTGTATGAATTTATACTCCACCTTTCCAGTTAACAACTACACAAGGCAATTTACAATGACATCAAACAAAATATAATTTAAGCACAATAAACAGGCAATAAAATAGCAATAAAACATGCAATACATCTGTTACAAGTAGATAAAACATTCCCTTCCAACTATTGAGAGTAATAGCAGTAAGGTAACCCACCCCCCATCCTCCTCCCTCAAAAGCTAGTTGAAATAGAAATATGTTTCAAAGGTGCTGTGCTACAACCGAGAAGGCCCTGTTTCTTGTCACGATGCCTTTTACTTCAGATGGGGGTGGAAACAGAGCTCTGCCAGATGAGCTAAGGCATGGAAACGAGCCAAAGGAACTTAGTGAACCCCATCCCATAGGGTACAGGATTGTAGCCCTAACGAGGAGCCAATGGCCCAGTAGGTCAAGGGAGCTGCCAGTCATAAAAGTTTGGGAATCACTTATGTAAGGGAACGAAGTATCAGAGTAAGTGGTACCAAATGCATCCCAGTCCCAGGATACGCCTGGATGTGTGTGTGTATAAAAGCATACATATTTGGCCAGGTGTAAAAGTATCAGCCTTCTTCAAGATTATCAGGTATCATACAGAGGGACATGCCAATGGAAAGGCAAGATGTACGTTTACCTTTTGTTGCAGATTTATCAGCCTACTCACACAAAGCTGCTACTTCTCTATTTGTGTAAGGGAACAGGTACTTTTCTACCAAATCATTCTACTATAACAACATAATATTATATAATATAACAACATTGTATTGAGGTTTATTAGTAGAGAGAAAAAAAAACCCACACAAAACAGTACTAATTTACTACTGTACTAATTTACCTCCAAGTCTTTATCACTGATGGTCCAGCCAGCGCCGCCTTCTCCTGTAAAACAGGAATTTAAAATCGATTAAATATTGAGGTGCAAATTATAACTATGATGTAAGTCTCATCAAGAAGTTTCAAACCACATTTTGGGGAAAAAACCAAATTGAAAGAAATGAACTTCAGTAATGATATGAAACCAAACTTTTCAGTTTACATTTTGATCAACCTCCATACTATCTCACACCAAGAGCATAATCTGGTTATATAAGCCATAATAAATGCTTTGATAGAGTGAGCAAACTGTGTGGTTACTCTAGCTTACTAGTACAGCATTTTAAAGCTGTGCTCTTGGAACCCTGAGTTCCTTGGAAGCTATTGGGAATTCTTCAATCGGAAAAAAAACAGTAATGTTTTTTAATACAGCACCGATAATTCACATGACTTTGTACAGTTCAAGAGAGAATGATCCCTTTCTCAAGGGAAATACAATCAAGAGCACAAACAGGAGACAGAGGAAGAAGAGGGATGGAACAGAAGTAAACAGAGGAAGCATATGCGATTCTTACACGTAATTAAGCTTAGTTACAGAAAGAAAGGTACCAAAGGCTTCTCAGGAAAACTGAATGGAAATTTTTATTAGAAGAACACCTTGCCAATCTTTTGCATTTAGCTGTCGTGTGTGCTGTAGGACATCTACAGTTCATGTGGCGCAAGTCCAACAGGACTAGGCAAACTCAAGCTTAATTCTCCATTCAGCTAGAAGTTGTATCTACTGCTTTGTTTGTTTAGGTATTTATCTTTAATGGGTTTTAAATAAAATTGTTAAATTTGTTATTTTGGTTTAATAATTTTTGAAAGCTGCCTTAATAAGGTAGATTATATTTTGAATAAAACAAAAATCAACACACTAGGCCAGCACCCCACGAAGTGCTCTAGGCACCAGACTCTTCCGCAATATCTAGGGGTTTTCAAACACATACTTAACATGAAAGATTAGGAAAAACAAAAAATAGCTTAGTATATATTGACTGATGCTATACCAACTGTTATGTTCTGCATTACTTCTGCACTTCAATTACCAGTGAGAAAGACTCATTGCCCATAATTTCATGTGCCCTCTTTCATCAATACCGTCTTCTGACTGCCAATTCTTTTTAGTCTCATGCTTGGTTCCTCCCTATTAATCTAGCATTGCTCTGGTCAGAAACTATAACAAGAGTATCTTAAGCACCTGACACTGCATACATACGTCACATAACTGACATACATACGTATGTGTACATGTACATACATACAATACATATAAAAATACTCTTGTCTCACACATTTTTGAAGTCATTACAAAATTGCTTATATTGGACAATGTTGCAGTGTGATCTGCTACATTATAAAAAAGCAGATGTCACCTGCTTTATCCTAATAAATGAACTGTAGTTATAAATAAATTATTATCATAGTGCAGTTGTCATGTATGTTAAAATAGATATCAAACCATGTTAGTTTCATATCCTCCATTTGTTCATGTACAGTATGTATTAAATTGCAGTCGCCACTTCCCTGACATGTATGGCACTTACCGTTCTGCCCAGGAGCAACTCTGAAGCCCTTCTGTGCGCTCCCAATAGTCGCACAGGCACACAGCCTGCTGGGTTGACGGAACCCACAAATGGCTGGCCCCCACAACTTTTGGGGCCCAACATAGGGGATTCACAGAGGCTCCTGGGTGGAAAGGTAAATGCCATTCACCCAGGGGAAGGGGAAGATGGACACTGGATCCAGCCTGCAGGCTGGAGTCTGGAGTGCTCTATATTAATGGGATGCAACAATTTATAGATATCCCTACAAAACTCTAGTACCAAACAACATCCTCCTTCTGACTGGGCCATAAAACTGCATTTCAATTGCCAACTAGTGTTAGAAAAGCGAAATAAGGAAGAAGCATCTCGTTCTCTAGATGCGAACATATTCTTATGATCTGGTTCCCAACAATATACAGTAATTCTTTAGTTCCTGACTTTTCATAGGAAATGCTTTGTTTTCTTTTTTCTTGCAATTTATATGGTGTCGATCACAATGCGGCTTCCAAAGAAGCTTTTAGAACAGCCCTAGTCTACCTCTGTTCTGCCTCTGCTTCAATGTTTCTGGAGCTTGGCCACAGTGCTGATCCCAAATTGCTGGGAGTTCTGAGCAATACCCTGCATCAAGTCCTTCATAGTGCCCCTGATGCTGTAAGCAGTCACCAGTACTAAGAATTTAGGGGTCAGCAGATCAGGTTGGCCTTCCAGTGAGCTTGGATCCTTTGTCAGTTAATGACTTCAGACACCATTCCTACATACCCACAACTGCCCAGTATCTATCAAATTGCAACTATTTTCACATACTGCAAATTGACCAGTGAGGCATAGGCAGATTTTGAAGTATGTGAATGCACCTTCTGCATCTTCAGAATTCAACCTATCAATATTAACGGTAACGCACAAATGTGCATTTACATCTGCAGAGGCACTGCATTTTGCATCTTGCTTGCCTTTTTAACAGATCCACTTATGAACAAAAGAAAAATCTTTTCCTTACAGAGCAGAGTCAATAAAATTATTAACAACCAGAATAAATCTCACTGAAGCAGCTAAGTTTCACTAATAGCTATTTTGGTGAATGACTGTGCAAGTTTTCAAGTTAAAAAGGATTTTTATCAGCCAGAATAGAAAAGCAGTCAATTCTTAACGACATAGTATGCATGGCTTTGTTCCAAAACAAAATGCTTTAGTAACTTGTTAGTTATGCTTATAATTATCTTTGTCTTCTATGTAGCTGAACATTTACTACCTTTGACTTATTAGGAGTTATGTGCAACCTGCACAAGCATTCCCCTTCAAAAGACTTTAAAAAAAAAACAGAACTGTGTGCCCTCTCCACCCAAAGCGGTTTAGGCAATATGAAATGTGTATCATCTCAACATTTTTGTTTCCTGTCTTTTGTCCAAATGGGAGTAATTTTATATAACCAAGCAATTAGCCCAGTAAAACCCAGCACTGTGCACGATGGAGCAAAGCTAGCAGTTGAAAGGAGAAAAGATGACTGGAAAAAAAACCTGTTAGAACTGACAGCAAGGATCATCAATGAAGATCACCAAGGTCTTCTTCCCCTCATCTCTTTTCTCAAGGGTCAATGCAGTTTCTTTAAACTTTTGTCATACAGCATGCTTTCCAAATCCTCCTCCCTTGTCACTTTTTTCTAAATTTCCTCTAGCTTATATAGGACTTCCTTTAAAAATGTCAAATTAAACCATATATGAGACACAGAGCAGAAAGTGCTGCTATTACTTTTGAACTTTTCATATACACTTTTGCCAAAAATCTGTTTTAAAAGCAATATTCACATTCTGAATAGATTTGCTTGTATGGTATTTGCCTTTTGTTACAGCAGTTTTACAATGTTGACAAAATGCTATCCACCACAGCCTTCCCAACACAGCTATTCCATTCTCCAACATTTCATCATCTGCATTTTATTTTGTACGTCCATTTGATCTTTACTGGAATTAATTTTGTGGCTTGCAGATCAGTTCTCTAAACTTTCAATTCATTCCAATCCAAAACTCTATCCTCCAAAGCATTGACAATCAAATTTTACTAGTTTACTTATGAGAATGTCATGTGGAACTGTATCAAAAGCACTGCTAAATTTGATTATACTTTACTGCATTCCCTTTATCCATTGAACAACTTACCTTATAAAAGATGGAGATAGAATTGGCATGGACAGGTAGGCCTGCATTTTCCACTTGTTTGATGTCCATGGATTTGAAAACCCATGCATGCTGGACCTTCCCCCCACTCAAGTCCCACCTGGACCCTCCAAACCTGACCAGAGCTCAGCTCAGCTCTGGTCAGGTCCAGAGGGTCTTCTGAGCCACGTAGAGGCCATGCACGATCACCCACAGCCTCCACAAGCCTCAGAATGGCCATTAGGGCCCCCCAAAAAGTCACTTCCAGTTTTCAGGAAAAATCAGAACGGGAAGGTTGGTACTTACCGTGAACTCCCCTTCTCCACAGCTCCAGTCAGGGTCAGCATGGCACATCTGGGTAGCTCCTCCCTCTCCAGTAGGCAGGTCAGATGAGACATCTTTGGAGATGGGAGGGGCTCCTGGATCCGCCCCCAGTCAATCCAAAGCCTCAAGACAAACTCCCAACTCCATCCGGCAGGAACATCCAGACAGACCAACGTGCAGTACGCCAATCGCTGTCACCACGACGTTCCACGATGTGGCAATAAGCAGCAGGCCAACCCTAACCTGCTCTAACTGCATAACCACACTCAGTATCCCCCAAACAAAACCACCAAAAGGCAGGGGAATCCCACTAACACTGAGAACAAATCAACAAAGGATACCTCAGGCTCCTCCAAAGGGCGGGATGCTGACCCTGACTGGAGCTGTGGAGAAGGGGAGTTCACGGTAAGTACCAACCTTCCCGTTCTCCAACAGCTCCAGTCAGGGTCAGCATGGCACATCTGGGATGTACCAAAGCAGTACATAATCGGTCAGCCAGGGAGGGAAACTAACCTGAGGTATCCTAGACCACGCTCTGGAGCACGCTTCTAGCGAAGACAGCGTCTCGAGCCGCGTAGGTATCAATCTTGTAGAACTTGATGAACGTTGTGGGGGTGCTCCATGTGGCCGCCCTACACACCGCCTCCATAGATGGGGAGGCCTTAAAGGCCGCAGAAGTAGCGGCTCCCCGAATGGAGTGAGCCAGAATACCCACCGGAGGAGTGGCACCCCGTGCCCTGTATGCCGATGCAATAGCCTCCCTCAGCCAACGGGAAATAGTGGAGGATGAGGCCTTGGTGCCCTGTTTGGGCAAACGAAAATGTACAAACATAGCCTCTGTCTTACGAAACGGGGCTGTTCGGGCCATATAAAACTTCAAGGCCCTGCAAGGGTCCAGAGAGTGCCACAGCACCTCTTTGGGATGTTTAGGATTAGGGCAAAAAGATGGGAGCACGACCTCCGCAGATCTATGAAAAATAGAATTCACTTTTGGAAGGAAAGATGGGTCCAACCTGAGAGTCACTCTGTCTTCCGAAAAGGAACACAATTCCTTCGCCACTGAAAGGGAGGCGAGCTCAGAAACCCTCCTAGCAGAGGAGATTCCTACTAGAAAAGCCGTTTTAGTAGTCAGGTCCCTAAGAGAACTAGTGGCCATGGGTTCGAAGGGAGCCCCGGTGAGCGCCTTTAGCACCAAAGGTAAATCCCAGGAGGGTGCTCTGTGCACAGTGGGGGGATTTAACAGGGCCGCTCCCTTCAAAAACTTCCGCACATGGGGGTGAGAGGACAACCGTCTTCCCCTAGGGTATCCCAGGATAGAGGCAATGGCCGAAACCTGACGCCGAAGGGTGGCTGTACTCAGGCCCTTCTGTAACCCTGACTGTAGGAACTCTAGGAGCTCTCTGACTCTGGGTTTCTGGGGGTCAATCCCCTTACCTGAACACCACGAGGAGAAGATCCTCCAAGTCGAATTGTAAATTCGATTTGTGGACTCCCTCCTGTCTGCCAGCATGGTAGACAGAACCGCCTCTGAATAACCTAAAGTTGACAAGGCCTGCCGCTCAATCGCCAAGCAGTCAAGCGAAGAAACGCTGGGCTTGGGTGCTGAATCGGTCCCTGTGACAGCAGGTCCGGTCGGTCCGGCAGGCGGAGCGGGGGCTGCGATGACATCTCCCTGAGGTCCGGAAACCATGGACGGCGCGGCCAATGGGGAGCGATGAGGACAATCTCTGCCTGTTCCCATCTGAGCTTGTTTAGAACTCTCTGAAGAAGCTGAGTTGGAGGGAAGGCGTAAAGGAGGCCCTGGGGCCAAGTTTGCTGCAGAGCGTCTATGCCTAGGGCGCCTGGAGAACGCCCCCTTGCGTAAAATCTTGGAACTTGATTGTTCAGGTGTGATGCAAACAAGTCCATCTTCGGAAGACCGAAGGCTTGGACGATCATCTGGAAGACCGAGGGGTGGAGTTTCCACTCTGTCTGGTCCACTTGTTGGCGGCTTAGCCAGTCTGCCTCTGTGTTGTCCACGCCTGGGACATGCTCGGCCCTTACTGAGGCTACGTTGTTCTCTGCCCACCTGAACAGGGCTCTGGCTTCCCTCTGAAGAAGGGGGGATTTCGTACCCCCCTGCCGATTGATGAAGGCCCGAGCAGTCATGTTGTCGGTGTAAACAACAATGTTGAGGGCTCTGCTGTTGGACGCAAATGTCCGAAGAGCTAGGAAGATTGCTCGCAGCTCCAGGAAGTTGATGCTGCGAGTTGACTCGGTCTGAGTCCACTGGCCCTGAGCTATTCTGCCCTTGGAATGAGCACCCCATCCGAAGAGGCTGGCATCGGTGAAGATGGGGGTCCTGGCCAGAACCTGTATTGGGCTGCCCTGTGACAGTCTGGAGGGGGCCAGCCACCATTGGAGGTCCTCCAGGGACAGGCGATCCAGCCGGATTGTCTTGTGACGGTTTGACGCAATCAGGTCCTGATACGGAAGGAGCAGGAGTTGCAGGCCCCTGGCCCTCGATCTGGACCACGGGATGACGTCCTGGCACGATGTCATCATTCCCAGGAGGCGTGCTAACAGGAGGACATCGGCTGACTTTGCCAGGAGCACTTGCGCTGCTACCTCCTGAATCTTTCCTTGTCTCTCCGAGGAGAGAGTGACAGTGAACCTGCGAGTGTCTATTGTCACCCCCAGGTGAGAGAGGACCTGGGTAGGTCTTAGATGGCTCTTGTCGGTGTTTATTACAAACCCGTGATTCTGAAAGCATGCCACTGTCTGCTCGAGGTGACGCGCCCCCTGTTGGGGGCTGGTGCTCCTGAGTAACACGTCGTCTAAATACGGGTACAGGGCGACACCCTGCAACCGCAGGTGAGCAACTAGTACTATCAGTACCTTTGTAAACACCCTGGGGCTTGAGGACAGGCCAAACGGGAGCGATTTGTATTGCCAGTGCTGACCGTTGTAGCAAAAGCGAAGGAACCTGCGATGTGCCTGATTTATGAGCATATGAAGGTAAGCATCCTGCAAGTCCAGAGAACATAGATAGTCTGCCCCCTTGAGGGCCATCAGGATAGAGCGCAGGGTCTCCATTTTGAATTTGTGCTGAATCATGAAGCGGTTGAGCCACTTCAGATTCAGAATAATGCGCGTGTCCCCTGACTTTTTGGGGACTGCGAAGATGTGGGAGTAGACTCCCGTTCCCTGTTGAGAAGTTGGGACGCTCTCGATGGCTCCAACGTCCTGCAGGCGGTGTAGAGCCTTGACAATCTGCTCGTGTTTTAGTGGACACGCCGGTCTGTTGACGTGTACAAAACGGTCTCGAGGAATACGTCTGAGCTCCAGGGAGTATCCGAAGCGCACAATGTCCCTGACCCATCGATCTGATGAGGTCTGGTCCCACTGATCGGCAAACAGCTGGAGTCTGCCGCCGACTCTGGGATGTCCGGTGGCGTCATGCTGAAGTGTCTTTGGGCCCCCTGTTAGTGGGCTGTTGGGCTGACTGACCACGGGGACGAAAGGAAGACTTCCTCTGCCAGGGCCTTCTGGAACCCTTAGGGTAAGTGCTCGAGGAGCTGGGGCCACCTGAGGGTCGGGCTCCTCCGAAAGTGGATCGGTGACCACGAAAAAACTGCGGTGACGATCTGGGCTGTTGTCTGGAGGACCTCTCCCGGGAAGGAAGTACTCCTTTCTTGCCCTTGGATTCCACAAGAAGAGGCTGCAGCGCCTCACCGAAGAGCTTCCCTCCTTTGAAGGGGAGGCCGATGACCCGGGACTGAGAGGCTGCATCTACATCCCAGTGACGAAGCCAGGTGTTTCTGCGAACCGTCACGGAGGCGGCCATAGAGCGTGCAGATAGCTGAACAGCATCAGCAGTAGCATCGGCGGCGAAGGCAGAAGCTGCTTCAATTTTCTTTAGGTCTTTTCGGACCTCGGCTGGAACATCGAAGTCCGCAAGCAGCTCACGGATCCAGAGGAACACAGCTCTGGAGAACATGGATCCTGCCACTGAAGCTCTCAAGGATCCTGCCGCCGCATCAAAGGCACGCCGTACAGCTTGTTCTATGCGTCTGTCCACCGGGTCTCTGGGGAGCCCATCAGAGTCGACTGGTAAGACCGAAGACGACCCAATAGCAGCTACAGGGGCGTCCACCACAGGAGTCCTGAAGCGCTGCATCTCAGAGGGGGACAAAGAATAAAGCTTTAATGAAGGCTTAGAATTGTCCCTCCCTCTGGCTGGGTTCTCCCACTCCCTGTCTATTAGGGACCTGAAATGCTCCTGCAGGGGGAACCCTCTGGGGGCTTCCTGCTGGGCTGGGAAAGCGGTGGGGTTGCCCCGCGCCGAGGCCGAAGCCGCAGATGTGGAGGGCTCCTGGTCATCCTGCAGACGGAGGACTCTGAGCACCTTAGGAAGCATACGGGGGAACATTTCGCTCTTAAACAGTCTAGGGCTGGAGGTCTCTGAGATTGAATCCTCCTCAGATATTTCTCCCTCCTCGGAATCCACAGCAGTCTCGCTGGACTCCAACAGCCGGGGCCTTTGCGCAGAGGGAATCAGATCCAGGCTGTCTTGGCTGCAGGATCTGGGCCTCTTCCTCTCGTTAGAAATGAATTCAGCAATCTGGGAAGCTCTGTCCTGAGACGCTTCCTGCTCTGCCCCTTGAACTGCTCCTGCTTCCACACCGCCCTCCACCAGGGGACTAGGGCCCGTGGGGGGGTCCAAAGGTTGCTGGGGGGGCTGACGAGGGGCCAATTGGAAACCCCCAAGGGCTGAATCCAGGCACGCTGTGACCATCTGTTGAATCCGTGCCTCCAACTCCCCCCAGGGCATGGGCATCAATACATCACCAGTCTGTTGGGCCTCCTGGGCCTCCTCGGGGGAAGACATGCTGCTTCGGCCTGGATCTCAGTGCAGATGGAATATGATGCCCACGCCAGCTACCGTCCTCGCGCCCGTGAGTGAGGGCGAGGGTCGGTGCCTCAGTCGCTGCAGTGGCGACTGGCGCTGCCTTCACCCTGCCAGGAACGGGGAGGATCAGGCAGATGGTCTCCGCTGGCTCCGCGATGGCCCTGGATGCTGTTTCGGCCTGGTGTGCCAAAAATCCAGAAACAAAATGGCCACCACCAGTGATTTCAAGCCTCTGCGCTGTGCTGGGACAGGCCTGAGCGGAGATTGGGGTGTCCCTTGGCCCACGCGAGGCGGGGGACCCCAGAGGAGCCCTGAAAAGGGCTTTAAAAGTCTTCTGTGCGATGTCTCAGTTCGCTGCTGCGATCGTATTTTTTTTTTTTTTAAGAGAGAGCAACGAAGCTTGCGACCTGCTTTGCTGGAAGGCAAGGCCAGACTGGGGGCGGATCCAGGAGCCCCTCCCATCTCCAAAGATGTCTCATCTGACCTGCCTACTGGAGAGGGAGGAGCTACCCAGATGTGCCATGCTGACCCTGACTGGAGCTGTTGGAGAACTGATGTTTTTATGCTCTTAGAAGGTATTCTGAGGCCTGGGGAAGGAGGCCTAAAAAAACCTAGAGGCAACTGGATACCTGAAGGCCCACCTGTACAGTGGACCCTGGCTTTACAATGGTAATCCATTCCAGAGACTGGATGTCACGAACCTGCCGTAAAGCATGTTCACAACTACTCTGAGGTTGGCTGAGCCATGCACGGACGTGCACTGGTACACGAAGAACAAATCAAGCCTCTGCGGGGCCAAAACCTGGGAAGTTTGTGCTAGCCGAAGGGCGCAGGCACAGGGATTGGTGCGGTTTTTTGCCTACCCCAGCCTGGTGAGGGAGGGACGGGTGTTCAGTAGGTTTCATGTTTTAGTGTTCAATAAAGTTAAACCCCAATCTCATTCTGGTGTCTTCCTTGGGGGTGGTGCAAGGGTAATAAGCTACTTCAGAATGCCAGGTGCAGGGGAGTGGCAGAGAGATGCAGGTATCTGGTTGTCTTGTGTGCTCCCTGAGGCATCTGGTGGGCCAGTGTGAGATACAGGAAGCTGGACTAGATGGACCCTTGGCCTGATCCAGCAAGGCTTTTCTTATGTTCTTAGGGTGGCAGGAGGGCGGAGCAGGGACATTTTGGGACGGGGAAGGGCAGAACTGGCCCACAAGGAGGTGGGACTGGCCTGGGTGATTGCACTAGTATTGCACTGGGCTGCTCGGATCTGTGCCAGTTATACAGAGTAAGGGGGAAATATCTCCTTACTCCAAGTTGCACAGCAGCCTCCTCCTAACCTGTGCTGGATATGGCGGAGACCAGTTGGGCCTGCCTATTCCAGCACAGGTTAGGGTTGGGTTGCCTACTACATGAAATCCTTGAATATGCACATCAGCCAGCCAGCAAGAGTCACCAAAGATATGTGGGCAAATTGAGACGTCATGATTATATAACACCACAAATCATAATTTTCTGCATAAATGGGGCAGCTTTTGCAATGATTCCCATAAACCAAGGTTATGAAAATAATTAGTTGGAATGTGCGATTTAATCCACTTGCGTAAATATGACTGCCTGTGTGTTGATCTTGAAATCCAACCAAAGGGTTCTTCAGCAGAAATTGTGATGCTGATAATGTAACAAAACCTCACTTAGGGCCCAATCCTATCCAACTTTCCGGTACAACTGCAATGCAGGTCTGAGGTAAGGGAACACATGTTTCCTTACTCTGTGGAGGTCTCCCCCCCTCTACAGGATGGGCAGCCTTCGGGCATAGTTGCATCAGTGCTGGAAAAATGGATAGGATTGGGCCCATAGTGAGAGAGAGGGGGGGATAGTATATTTTTATCCTATGAGTGGGAGGGATCAGTTATAAAATAAAAAACCTATGATGGAATGGATTATTTGTCAGTATCCAGTAAAAGAAGAAGAAATTTGAAGAGATCCATAAATTTCCCCCAAGGAATTATTTGAAGCAGTTTTTTACACAGATCCAGTCTAATAAAGTGACAAACCATCTTCCCATAGTAACTACACAATACCTCTATTTTTATCTGATATTTCCCAACTGTGTTGTTTGCATAGGTCAATTCATCTTTAAGCATCATTATCTTGACAAACCATACCACTTTCAAGTAATCCTTAACAGATCAGATCAAATGTAGCTATCATAATAAACTCCATCTACAGCAAAAGGAAAATGTGTTTCAAACATTCACTATTGGTTTACTGGGTAGTCATTTCTTAAATATGTTAAAATTTTAAGCCTGAAAAACCTATAATATATTAACTAGAGATAAAAAGTTCCAAATCAGTTTATTCTAAATAATCTGTAATGATTTTATCTCCAGAAAAGACGTCTGACAACTATGACATGGTATTTTTAATCTATTATATAAAGGGTATGCCCTATTGGGGATGTGGCAGGTTAAGACTAGAATTGAAGAAGGTTCACTAACTCTGAGATGTAATACAAGAATTAAGATTGTTTAATCCAAATGAAAACACGTGCTTTTATATTTCAAGCAGCCTCTTTCAAATAAAGCTCTCCAATTTCTTGGAAAAAATATTTTAGTAAATGGATCCAAGATGTATTTTGGCAATTTTCTAGTCATTTAATGGATATTATCTCAATTTATTTTGTCCATTCTACTCCCCTTCTCACTGACATATAAGACGATCCATCAGAATTGAAATAAAGATAAAACATTTTTGCACTAAAATCCCAGATTTACAATTACTACATCCTAGAAAAGTGTGCATAATTTATAAAAATGCAAAATCCATGCAAAAGCTCAGTGCATACATTATCCCCCTCCATTTTGCATTTTTCGCATAACATAACACTCTATAATTTAAATCTTAGTCACTGTAACCAATGTTAATTCACAAATCTCAATGTCTTGTGCAACATTAGGAGAACAAAGTATGTTTCTCTCTCACTCTCTTGGTGGGTACAAATAGGAGGACCACAGGAACAGTTAAATTCATGGCATGGTTGGTCTACCACACAGTTGGGGAAATTCTTTAAATAGAGCCTGTCACTCTCTTTGCTCATCAATGGGATTTCCTTCTCAAACTGCTGATTCGTTCAGGTATACAACAGAGGAAATTTCAGTTAACCTTTGTTTCACCCCAGGGAAAAATCTGTCTGAAATGAATAGATTAAAAAAATAATAAGTAGCTGAACTTCAATGCTATTCTTTTTAGAGTTCACAGCAGTCAAATAGAAAAACATTTTTAGTTCCACTGGGGACTAAATGATATAATATGCAATTTAGAAACCCAGTTGTCTACCTTCTGTTTTCAATTCAGAAAAATAAAAAGCCCAATGAAAAACAGATCAATCTGTATTTATTTATTATTTGCCTGTATACCCTGCCCTTCACCAAGTGGTCCCAAGAGGCTCACAATATTTTTTTTTTAAAAAACAATTATATAAAAACTAACAGAATTACATAAAAACCAACAAATCCATCAGAACAGCAGCAGTCTTCAGTGATAGTCACCGTCCAAAAGCCTGGGGAAACAAGTATGTTTTTAGCAAGTGGGGAAAGAGAGGAGGCTTCTCTCATCTCTCTTAGTAAAGCATTTCGAGCTGGAGCGAGGAGGAGAGCAACTGCAAAGAAGGCCCTTTCCCCTTTACACACCAATCATATATCCTTAGGTGGTGATAAATGCATCAAGGCTTCCCCTCAAAAGCTTAATGAGCAGGCGGTGGGGGGAGCAGAGCTCTAAGTGCTGCAAGGAGCCTTACCCTGTCATGTAAATCCCTCCTCTCCCTTGCTGTTGTAGCCAATAAGCAATGCCAAGTCATTGCTCCCCCCCCCCCGTGAGGATTAGCTAAAACAGCGTGGGAAAGGAGCAATTTCCACAGCAAGGTAAGGCTCCTTGCAAAGCTTAGAGCTCCGCCCCCCTGTAGGGACACCACTGTGAGCAGGTAGTATTGTATGGTAACGGAGTATTGTGGGCCCAAGCCATATAGGGTGATAAAGGTAGGAACCAACACCTTGAATTGTACTTGAAAATCAATGGGCCAACAGTGTAGCTCTCACAGGATAGGCATCACATGCTCCTGGCTCTCTCTGACTACAGATTTTTGTGCCAGTTTGGTTTCTAGCTACTTTTCAGGGCAGTCTCACAGAGGCAACAGTCTAAAATGGGGGTCTCCAAACCTTGGTGAGCCTCTATCCTGCCCATGGTAAGCCTCTGGCCTGCCTGGGATGTGCCCTCCAGAGGGTGTTCTGAGGGCTGGGGAGGGTGTGCACAGCCTCCCTGGCTCTCAGAGCACCTTCCGGTAGGCTGAAAATGATCACTTCTAGTTTGGGACTCTCAAACTGAGTGTGATTATTTTTGGCCTTCTTGAGGCTGTGGGCAACCTCCCCTGACCCTCAGAAAACCTTCTAAGGCCTAAAAATATAACTTCCTGGTTTTACCAAAAAACCAGAAGTGATGTTTTTAGGCATTGTGAAGGCCAGGAAGGCTTTCTGAAGGTCGAAGAGGTCTCCCTGGCCCTCAGAACATGATCCAAGTGATCCTGTGATCTGCTGGTCCTGACTTCCATACATTTAAGTCAGTACATTTAAGCTGCCTGTGGGGTGGGGGAATGAGAGTCCACTTAAGTGTGTGTTTTATTTCTGAGGTGTGTGCGTGTGGGTGCTTGGAGAAACCCTGGAATTTTGAGCCAATGAAATCAACTAAGTTCTGTCTCTAATGTATTTATTTAAATTTATATTTAAATGTATTTGCCTGGCCCTCAACAACGTGCCAGATATTTGATGTGGCCCTCTGGCCAAAAGGCTTGGAGACCTCTGATCACTATGGTCAAATCTGCTTTGTCACAGCAGGGTCCTAGCTGGTGCATCAGATGAAGGTGGGCAAAGGCACTCTGATTATCTCCAATTATCTCCAGAAACAGGACTAGATCCAGAAGCACCCACACACACCTGTTTTTTTCCAGAGGGACTGCTATCCATCAAGAACAGACTGAATCTCCCCACCTCCAAAAATCAGCTCTCCTACCAAAAGGACCTCCACCTTGCTGAGCTGTTTTACCATCATTCACATCCAGCCCATCATCATCCCCAGATCCCAATTCAGAACTTTCAGTCTGCTTGCAGGTCTGATCATCTGACAAGACAATCACATTGTCTGATGGATGACATTAGTATACTGGTGACTTTTAGACCAAATCCCTGGACATCCTCCCCCAGTGGTGTCTCATAGACGTTAAAAACATATAATAGGGACACTGAGGACCTCAAATGTCACTAGTCAAAGAGCAACCCCACAGTCCCTAGCACCACAGTCCCCTAGCACCACTGTTACCAACACTGCTCATTCACAGAAATATGCTCCTTCACATGTCATGCCCACACACATAGTAATTCAAATTGAACCAAACTGGGGGAATTAGCAATACTTGTATAGTGAATTCAAATTCAGCAGTGTTGTATAGTTTGGGATTGCTGACATTGGTAAACAGTGCAAACAACTTCAAAGTCTATTGAGAAAAGTGGTATATAAATAGGCGTGGGTTTTTTGGTGATTTTTTTCCAGAATTTCTTGATTAAAAAAGCAAATTGCGATGTTATGTGTTTTTATCCACATTTTTATTGAAAATTGTACGAATAGCGCAATGAATAAGGGTGAATGGCCCTACAAAGGCAAGCAATCACTAGCACACACACACCCTGAAATAAGTTCAGGTTCCCGAGCTGCACTCTGGTTGCTGCTTGGAGCATCAAGAAATTGCTGCTTACTACTTCCCCATTCCATTAAAGTCGTTCCAGCATGCACTGTGAAATATGAACATGTGTGTTTTTAATTTAAGCAAGCTTCCTCCTATTTCTGCCCGCCATCCTCCTGATGCCTTGCTGTAAACTATTTGTGGATTCCTCAAAACTGTCTTAAATAAACAAAAATGGTGTTATTTTTGTGAAATTGACCTATATTTGTGTCAGTCAAAAATAAGAAAAAGTGGTATTATTTCACGATTTAATCTAAATTTCGTTTTATGGAATGTTAGAAATTCTCAATTAGCATTCTGTGTTACTCACCAAAAAAACCCATCTCTATATAAATATTGCAACAAATAAATGCTCAATTAGGCTACTGGTAACCAGGCGATTGAGCTTTTCAAAAGAAGATCATTTATTAAGGAACACAGGAACACCCACAGATCTGGCGGACCCCTGCACCCCCCATACCCTTTACCATGCTTTTGTTTTTGTTTACTACTGTTGGAAGCAGGGTGTTTGTAAAAGCAAGAAAGGACCAATCTTGCTTTGCTGAAAAATGCAAGTGCAGGCAACCAGCCTGAATGGTCTCCTGCTTCCTGTTAATGTTCAATTAGTCTCCTCCTTGTAGCGTGCAGGTTGGTTGCCTGAAGTCACCTTCAGTGAAGCAAAACTGTTTCTTAGTTAAGGCAAGGAACACCCTGCTTATAGAAGTACTAAACAAAAACGAAGGTATGGTAATAGGTGTGGGGACTGCTATGTATTATACCTAGGGTTCCTCCATATCCGCTGTTTCTGTATCCATGAGGGTGGGCCCATATCCCCATACCTCCATATAGGGGACACCTATATAGGCAAACTAGGAAAAGACATGTTTACTTTTAGTTATTTTGCTTTGAAGATTAGTTACAGAGCTTTAAATTATTGCAAGTGAAAGAAATACTTGTAGCTGAATTTGAATGAGCAGGAGTTAATTGGAAATAAAAGAGTTAGGAGAGAAGGCTACAGAATTAGTCTGGGCTGAACTGGATTTCCTGTTGCAGTTTCACATCTCACAGTCCAGAACTGGCTGAAACTGGCAT
>JAJKFI010000172.1:925050-1039502 GCA_029204185.1 Lerista edwardsae | reverse complement strand
GGTCTCCAAGCCCCCAACTCTGCTACTATTTACACAAATACACAACATTTCCTTCCCAGCCAGCCAACAGAAGATGGTGGTTTAGGCAAGAAGCTCTGTAATAGGCATACAAGAATGGAGGCCTTTAGGGGAGGAAGGGATAGAAAGAGGAAGAACTATTTCAAAGCTTTGAAGAAAGGAAAAGAGAGATTATCAATCCTATTCTGCTGGGCAGATTTGGAGTATGAACTCTGTCTATGCAATAAGGGCAGGGCTGCACAATTCCAGGTTCCAGGTGGAGAAAAATGCAGCAAAAAAAAACCTGAGACAAAAAGGTAGCTCCTCCGAAGATGTGGACAGCTACCAGAGGAAGAGCACTCAGAGAAAGGCTTCCTGATTGGAAGCAGAATTGTGCAGGCTCTCAGCAAGGAAGAAAGCGCCACCAAAATGGAAGGAGTCTCTACAGGAAGAGAACTGAGCTCAGAGTGAGCCTAAATCCTACCAGATAGAGATCTGCCCAAAGGAGTAACTATGCACTCCCCCACCTTCAGCTCATTTGTCTCCAGTTGAGCAAAAATCAAAGTGTTCAAAATTCCTTTCTTCAAACCTTTTGTAGGTGCTGTGCTTGTCACTTAAAGATGGGGATGCATTCTCTGTACTCTGTCATTAAGCAGATCTTTTGTTAAACAAACCTGATGCTAGGATGTCTCAATAGGAGGCCCCGGTGGCCTCTTCTGGGTTGCACCAGGCCTGTAACCCACTCTACTGGCCTCTGTGGCCATCAGAAGCTCCTGGAAGCTGATTCCAGTTTTTGGAAGCAAACTAGAAGTTGCTTCTGTAGGCTCCTGTGGGCCATTAAAGTGGGTCATACATCTGGCATACCCGAGAAGCCTCCAGGCATCCCAGGACCAGCAGCACAGCAGTGAACAAGTCAATGTGCTGACCACTGCTGTGTACGCACTTCATTGCTTAGCGGAATGTTGCTAAGTGATGCACACCTATAGTTATTCTCTGCTGAGAGAAATAAAAACAACTGGAAACAAAATATGAAGAGATGGAAACTGAAATACAGAGCCTTAGGAAAGAAAACAACCATCACCCCTATTATCATTGGTGCACTAAGGCACAAACCCTAAGACCCTTAAGGACTAGTGAAATCAGTAAAGGTGTATCTGTGCTTAAGCGACGTTCCACTTAAGGACTGACTGCATTTGCAATGGCAATCCCCTTAAAATTACCTACTAGTTAATGTCACTCCATTACATCCTATCAGTGGTTCCCAAACTTTGAGCTGTGGCTCCCTGGGGAATCCTTGTGAAAAATTCTCTGTCCCATACAATGTTAAGATTGTAGCCCTAATGCGGAGCCACAGCCAATGTCCCAGGAAGTCAAGGGAGCCGCCAGTCAAAAACGTTTGGGAACCACTGCATTACAAAGCAATAGCATCTATGCAACATTCTGCTATTAGATGAGGTTGAATGTAAGGGAATGAAATTACTGAATATGGTATAGCACCTATGTAATATAATGCAGTGAACCTGACTAGCATGTAATACAGTAGGCCGAATGTTCACATGACAGGATCCCTTAACAATGGGGATCAGAGAACATATCCCCAACGTTACGTGATGCACACCTGTATAGACAAGGTAAGAGCTGAACAACTGCAAAGTGTCTACTAGGAACACTGAACATTATACAGTAATATCTCATCAATTCTTAACCTCTTGCTTAGAGTTTGAACTTGTTGTTCAGTCACTAAGTCATGTCTAACTCTTCGCGACCCCATGAAGAGCCAGGCCTCCCTGTCCTTCACTAGCTTCCGGAGTTTGCCCAATTTCATGTTCATCACTTCGGTGACACTATCTAACCATCTCATCCTCTGCCGCCCCCTCCTCCTTTTGCCTTCAATCTTTCCCAGCATGAGGGTCTTTTCTAAAGTCTCCTCTCTTCTCATGAGGTGGGCAAAGTATTGGAGCTTCAGAGTTTGAACTAGTGAGGACCTAAAAACCCATTCCAAACATCTGGTGGACTGTAACACCACTGATAATCTTATATAGTGGGCCTGCTTTATCTGCGGGTTTGGCACCTGTGGATTTGACTCAATGAGGGTGCTAACCCTATATCTGGAGGGCCTCAAAACCCATCAAAAGCTCCTCCCAGTGTACAACAGCAGCTGTACTCCAGAAGCCTCTTGACATGTTCTATTGATGTTGCCACCACTCCTATACTGCCAAATCTAGAGAATCTAACTACTTTGGTAGGTGGTGATTCTCTTCTCACTGTGAGCTCTTACCTTTTAGGATCGTCAGTAGATTGCCTTATGGAAAGCTGTTAATATCTCATGGAATGACCGCATCTATAAGCATAACTGTGCTTGAGAAGAAACAAGTGATACCTGGTGTGCTGTAGTCCAATTATTTCATCTGTCTGGATTTTGAAGTCCCACAAGACTATGACCTACTCATTTTCTACCATCTATGTTTATCATCGTTTACATTATTATTGATCACACTTCGACCAGATATGCAGAACAATTTTCAAATACAGGATGCCTGGAATGTATGGGTAAAACCCCAACTGATGCTTCAGTCACCAGTTTCCATGGTGGAAGCACAAGGAGACAAAATTGAATCTAGAAAACTCATTAGTAGGGATTTTTTTTGTTAAAAATGCATAAACACACAAAACATCATTTTGGCGTTAAAACATCATTTTGGTGCTAAAACATCATTTTGGCGTTAAAACATCTGAATAAAAACACAAAACACAGCATTTTGGTGTTTAAGGTATTTTCCAGAAATTAAAATAGATTACTTTTCCAATTAGAAATACTGTGGCTGCATCTGCTCAAACTATATTTCCTATATCATCTACCCGGTACACTTTTAAAGCATTAATAATTAATAAAAATGAGAACTTAGAATAAAAACATACGGCACCACTTTCTGCCTTTCAAATAATGAAACTGAGAAAATAACACCATTTTCAAACATCCCTTCCCATTAGAGATTATGCTAGTATACAGAAACCTACTGCTTCATAGATTCCCTGATGGAATGGCTCAACTGAGGAAGCAACTGATTCTGACAACTCCCAATTTATTAGTATTGGGAGACATCAATAAGATGAGGGGTCACCTTCTCTAATGCAATTCGGAATTTAATGGCAGTTATGACAACCCCACATTCATGCTAGAGTACTACAGGTTGACCACACACACAGCAGGTCATATGGATTTCGGTTACATACTGGGTATGTACATACAGTTAATCAGAAAGAAGATGGGATAAGTTACTACGACAGCTTTTGTCATGACCAGATAACTATATTATATGGCAGAGGTAGATTCTTACAATTTAAGATCTCCACAAGCAATGTAGGCTAATTAATGTAGGGTGCGCAGTTTGGGAGTGCTCGCAGCTCTCCCTGGAGTGCCAGGCGGCAGCAGTGGCCAGGGGTGCGCTTGCCCAGCTTCGGCTGGTGCACCAACTCTGACCGTACTTGAGTCGATCAGGCCTAACCACAGTAGTCCATGCCCTAGTGACTTTGAGATTGGATTACTGTAATGCGCTCTACGTGAAGCCCTTGAAGACGATCCAGAAGTTGCAATTAGTGCACAATGCAGCTGCCAGGGTGGTTACTATACGGGAGGTAGGCGGTTTGACTCTGCCAGACCACTGCTTCAACGGCTGCAGTGGCTGCCCATTCGTTTCCAGGCCCAATTCAAGGTGCTGGTTGTGACCTTTAAAGCCCTTCACGGTTCAGGTCCAGGTTACCTAAGGGACGGTCTTCACCCTTACATTCCGGCCCGCCCTCTTAGGTCATCTGAGGGGTCCTTCCTGCAAGTGCCACCTTTCTCCCAAGTTTGGGGATTGGCGGCACGGGGGAGTCTTTTCAGTAGTGGCACCACAATTATGGAACTCCGGAAGATCTAAGATCTTCCTCCTCTCTCATGGCATTTCGGCGTGGGCTCAAGACTTTTCTGTTTCGTCTAGTGTTTTAATGTTGATATGTTTGTCTCTTGTAACTCTGCAGCAAAATCTGCATTGTAAATAGTTCTGCCCCCCTTCAATCTATTTCTTTTTTTCATGGTTTTTATTTATATTTTTATTGCTTATTTTATTGCTTTCTTATTTTTATGTACTGCACTTTTTGTTTTTCCCGTCTCCGATAATTGTAAGCCGCCTTGGGCATCTGCCTTGGCAGAGGAAAGGAGGGGTATAAATCTCTTTAAATAAATAAATAAATAAATAAATAAATAAATAAATAAATAAATAAGATGGCATGCCCTTGAGAATCATGGAGCCAATTAGTTTCAAAAATTATCTGGAAGATTTAACCATTTGTAACCCAGTCAGTATCTCTATAAATTATAAGGTAACTTCTAGAAGCCCTCCCTCACCACTCTGTTGATAAAGGAACCTACCTTAGTTTACAGTGGTATTACTTCCTCTCAGCTTCAGCTCTTGCAATATGGGATTATGGGACTATTCCCTTGCAATATGGGAATTCTACTACCTATTTACCTACCTGGGTTGTTGTAAGGATTTCATCAAGATAATGTGAAACCCTTTGCACACTCAGAAAGAGCTACAATAACTACTACTACTACAAAAATCTTGGTAATTGACTGCAGTATAAGAGACAGAAAACCTTCTGAATCCAATGAATGCATTACCTGCCTTTCCATGAAAGTGACGAAATGAAAGTGCCTCTTTAGACACTAATTTCTGGGCATTATTTAAGGCAATGATTTTGGCACTTTCAGACTTTCTGGTCTCCAGCTCATTGTTCCAAGATACGGTAATCCCTCATTTGAGCGATCACTTTACAGGTATGAGTTTGTACACCTTGTTATAGTGAAATCTTGTAAATTCAGTATATGAGCATTAAAGGTAAAGGTTTCCCCACTACCAAATGGTCTGGTCGTGATCAACTCTACAGGGCGGTGCTCATCTCTGTTTCTAAGCTAAAGAGCCGACGTTTGTCCGAGGACAAGTTTCCGTGGTCATGCGACCAGTATGACTCTACACCAAGGTGCACAGAATGCAGTTACCTTCCCACCAAAGTGGTACCTATTTCTCTACTCGCATTTTTATGTGCTTTTGAACTGCTAGGTTGGCAGGAGCTGCGACAAGCAATGGGAGCTCACTCTGTCGCGTGGTCTTGAACTGCTAACCTTCCGGTCAGCAGCTCAGCGGTTTAATCTGCAGCACCACCATGTCCCTAACCTTGAATGTGACCTGAATATGAGCTTTATTTCTTGCAAATACAATATTTCTGCTAGAAAAGTACTGCCTGGAACGCATGTTGGAGAAGATACAAAAGAGGTAAGAGCAGTTTTTGACCATGAAGCACAGGCTATTTGCCCAGTTCCAGCAACTTGCCTGGGTTGCTGCTGTCTCATTCCCTTCCTCATGCAGCCAGGACCTCCTATTTCCTTGGAATGGTTCATCTGCCTGCTCACCCATGTATGCAAGTGTACCAATGTGGGTGAGTAAAGAGGGGAGCAACTGCGCTTGCACTTTGATGGCAGCAGAAGGAAGCTGATGGGGGAGTCTTGCTGCTCTCTCATATTATGTGCACACTCCCTCACTCCTGCAGCCTGGCCTTCCTTTTCCTACCCCCCCTCCCACCTTAGAGTGGTCCACCAGCTTGGCTCCTCTCCATGCGTACAAGCACAAGTATACTACAGTGGCAAGAAAAGAGGTGGGGGCAGTGACAGCAGCAGCAGAAGGAAGTTGAAGGGGGGGAAATGCCAATCCAATTTCAGAGATTCTACATTAGCCATTGTTCTGTGCTCTACTTGGGTCTAATTTTTGGATTCAGGAACGAATTGGAAATTGGCTGAATGGATAGCATCAGATCCTACACGAATTTTCACATTATAAGCAGTTTTCATGAAATGAATTAAGCCAATACAACAAGGGATAACTGTATTTGCTAATCTTCAGACATGAACGCTAACAAAAGCTTATTTCCTATTTTCACAAATTAATCAGAAAGTGTGCATTTAGATTGGCTCAAAAGAAGAATTACTTACTTAGGCTGGCTGCATAACCACCTTCAACTCAGCACTACTGCAATATTTTTTTTTCTATCCTTATAACTAAAACAACATCAAAGAAAAATTATACCAGACTTGAATTTGAATTATTGGCAGATTCTGAGAGATATTTATTAGTGAAGCACAGTAAATTTCTTTGCCTTGCATCATTCCTTTAAAATTTTGTATCCAAACAAAGTGATATCTTCATCAGGTGACAAGGGCATCACATACTTCTTCATCACATTGAAGGTTTATTTTTGACAAACAAGCAATCCTCATCTTGCATACCACAGGAATAATTAGCAATTTTTTAACATAATACAGTGTAGTTAGAACCTAGCCACAGAAAAGGGAAGGAAGAATGCTCAAGTGGAAGTTGGTGGGGGGAGGTATTGCATCTCTGGAACAGGGGTTCTCAAGTTATTTCATAAGCAATTTTCAGAAATAAGTTTTAAAAGTGCTCTTGAGCCTCTAATGTTGTGCCATGTTTCAGAATTAGGTAACTGCTTTTCAGAAGTAATTCTGTCAAAACAACTGCTCAAACTGGGATAAAAAGAGCATGCTTTTACAGCATATCGTTTTAAAGCCACCGTGGATCCCTTTGGTGAGAAAGGTGGAATAAAAATATGGTAAATAAATAAAATGGCCCCACACCACTTTTAAAATTTCACTCCTGTCTGCAGCAAAAATTATGAACATGTTACGAAACAACTGCTCATAAATAGCTTGTCAACTATACAGCTATGCAGGAGTTCTTTTATAATTATGACAACTACAAAAGGCCACTTGGTACTAATTCCATTCCCTATCCGCATTCCCTGAATCTTTCCCCTTTAATTTTGAATTCAAATTGTTACCTGAATCTGTCACATCCCTCAAAATACAACTATGACGTAACAGCTTGGGTTTATAGTACAACTGCTATGAAAATGTAGACTGCTGCTCTGTTCTGTACAAAAGGAGCAAAACAATAGTTATTTCCTTTCAATATGTCCAAGTATAAAAACAGAGCGGAAAATGAAGGGCAAATCATGACCCGCTTCGGTGCATGACACAAGTAGTAAAAAAGGGGTTGTACAACAAGCTCAGCCAACCAGCTGAGACTTCCCTATAGAAAGGGAAATGCTTGGGAGCCTCATGGACACTGTGACTCATATTAGCTTGCAAGAGGAACTAAAACTGCCCTTGGCCAGCTGGAAGAATCGGAAGTTAGCAAAGCTTGGCTGACAGCCATCATTGCATTCTCCCCCACTCCCTTGGGCTGCACTAAGCAAGACTTGGCCGCATCTGAGGCTGGAATCTTCTATTCTAGGATGCTTCTTATCTAGTCAAATCATTCCTCATACATATGGTGACCCGCTTGACACAATTAATGACTTTAGCCTATAATTGCTTATATTCAAGAGTGCAAGATCTGGGAATGACATCCTTTGATTTCAAGAGTAGTGCTGAACTCAAGCATTGAATGTTTAAGTGTTGAAAACGTGTTTTTTTAGACATTCCCATAAAATTAGAATAATTTCATAAAATTAGAATTAGAAATTAAAGTGCATTTGATTGGTAATGCTTGTCTTTAGCAAACCGGTACAAGTCTGTCACAATTTTTTTTTTGAAGTTTTTTTTGAAGTTTGGCACAATAAAAACAACAACAAACGCAGCTGTTAATATTTTAAAAAATTAAAATCAAATCCTCATAAATGTGTTTTCCCCAACATATTGTTACCGCATCTTCCACTGGGATGAAACCATAATGTATTATAAAAATGTGGAGGTTTTAGAAGGCAACTGCTCTCAAATTAAACTGTAAAATTGTTTTCGTTTGTCAAATGCCTGAAAGTGAAATAAATCAAAAGCTTATGTAAGATAATACTGCTTACACATGAACATTCAGATGCCAAGAGACCCAAAGCAATTCTCAGTTTTAACGTTTTCAAAGGCACAGACTAGTGATCACACGATACTGGTGATACTCTCTAGTTACCCTTGGCAACCCTTCTCAACTGTAACGATGCTCTGCCCCTACAATAGCTCACTGGGCAGCTTTCTCTTCACTTAGCTGAATGCTTTGGGACCATCTGCGTCGGTAAGCATAAAAGGCCAGCCTGCCTGTGGGCCCGTCACTCTGAACACCACCTCTCTGACCCTGATTAAATACAACTTTCAATCCTTTTTGTCCTCCCTGTTGACTTCTCCTATTAAGGGAGCCCTTTGACAAAGAAAGCGGAAGAGTGGACTAACTGCCCCCAAGAAAGGTGATGTCTGATACTGCTCAACACAAGGATTAGCAAGCCAATACATAACAAAAGCAAGTTTGGGGGAAGGGGGGAGGAAAGGAAAAAATGGTTTTAGCCAGGTCTTTGACTAATTTAGTACGTACACAATTCAACAAATAGCTATACAAGAGGTCTGCTTTGGAAAAAAAAAAACCTATTACAGCAGAACAATAATTTGGAGAGATACCTTTAACCATCAAACAAAAGGCCATGACACTGGTAAGAACACTCCTTTCAGCATCATTTTTTTTAAGTAAAGTGGTTATTTCTCTTAATAGGTAGTAATTTATTGTAGCAATACACAAGATGAAATACTTGCAAAATGCTTTTTTCCCCACTCTTTTAATAGTTGACACCCATGTCCTAGAACAGCGGTCTCCAAACTCCAGCCTGCGGACCGGATCCGGAGACTATTGTTTCCCTTGGCCCAGTGACTCACACTTACTGTTCCACCAGGGAGCATAGGGAAAGCCGCGACTACAGCCCTCCTGTGTCACCACAGCCAGCCGCTTCCTGATTCTGATGCCCCAGCAGACTGCACACGTGGTGTTCTGGGCAGGTGCAGCTGGCCACAGTGACACTTGGCGGCTGTAGCCGTGGCTTTTCGCAATGCTCCCCAGAGAAACGAAAAGCACTGGTCACACTGAGGTGCCTTTCCAGTTTGGTGACCGCTATCGTAGAACGAGCTGCTTTTGAAACGCCTCTCCATTTAAACAGCAGCTTGTCCCGTAGTATGAAGGGAGGAAGGGCAAATGATCAAGAAAAAAAGTCGTCTAAAGTGTCCTGTGAAGTGGGGTGGGGGTGGAGATCACGTAACTATTTTCACAGTTCAATGGATTTAAAACCATATCTTACATTATCAAAACAGATAATGCTTCTAAAGAGAAAGTCATGAGGTCCTGAAAGTCAGAGTCACAGCCCAGTCACAGCCAACTGGCCTGTGCTGTATTCCAGCAGACAGTAGGAGATGGCTGCAGTGCTTGGAATAAGAGAAATTATTTCCCTGTACCCTGTGTGGTGCAGCAGCTTCCTCAATGGGGCTACGTGGATAATCCAAGCAGCCCAGTGTAACACCAGACTGCTTGGGAGCAGGGTTAGGATATGTCCTTGCTCCAGCCTACCCAGCTCTCAAGTCCCTTAAGGCATGTTTATAACTCCTCGCCCACCGCAGGAGACTTGCGCCGGCCTATAGGTAGGTTTGGATTGCACTCCCAATGACAAAATGGACTAAAACCATTTCATTAGTAAATAATCTCATATTACTTCGCTCTACTCAGCTAAAAAATCCATAGGACCCTGATTATCCCCAGAGGTAGGTTCTTGAGGCATTGAAGCTGCCATGCTGTACAAAATCTAAGAGTTTCAATCTCATTGTAATACTGAGGTTTGTGCACACACATTTATGCACAGAGTTGCAATCTGGAGTAGTGAATTGATTTTAGCATGCATTATAAAGCTGAAATAATATGTATACAACTCATTTGAAAAGTATAGTATTGTTTTTGTTTGCATTCTGAAAGGCCTAGTTGCACCGCAGTCTAGTTTTTAAGGATATGCATGAACCTTGAAGTCTCAGTTTTGCAGATGGAACAGGAAATGCAACCAGAAGGAAGTTTTCTGTTCATGCCCTTTTAAAGGTGGATAATATTTTCCCTTTTTTCTATGTTTTGCTTAGCACAGAAAACAGTTCATCAGAGCCCTTTACAGATGTTCAACTGAATGTGTCTGGGGAAGGTAACATCATGGCAGCAGGCTCCAGCCCCTGACCTTACATGATGTCATTAGAATCCTTATAGAGTGCTCCCAGATATATACATCTGTCTTTGTGTGATCAAAATCTTCTGGAAAGCAGGCATCCCAAATGTGAGGAGACCATCCTCCAACATGCACAGCTGTACTACGCGAGAACATTTGTACCGGCGTGCCTCGGTATCCACAGTTTCAGTTATCCACGGATACCATAGATATTGGGATACCTATTAATAAGATAGGGGAACATTGAACACATCTTTTTTTTTACATTGTTGCAGCAAAACCACTGATATTGTCCTTTGTTTAAAAGGTGTCCCCAGTATCCACAGTTTCAGGTCTCCACGGTGGTGGTGGTGGGAAGAGGATCCAGGACAGAACCTTAGCGGATACTGGGGCATGTCTGTATGTTCAGGCAACAACCACTTTAAAATAGAAAAACTAATGTGATACGTGGCTGGAGGAGAGAAGAATGTCTTTAGGGATTTAGTCGAGAGGGTTAATGCCTCCGTTTGCCTGAAGATAAGAGCTGAAGATCTGAAGGTCGCCAGTTCGGGACAGCCGGAAGTCTCTGTGAGCGGCAGACCTCATTAATTGCGACTGATTAACAGCTGAGCTTCTGCTGCCTTGTGTGAGGGGGAGTTGTGCCGAAGTTCAGCCGCTTCTCTGGTGGGAGCAGGGAAGCCGCTTATCAGCCAGCAAGAAGACAAACGGGTGGCCAGAAAGAAGGACTAAATCCAGAAAGATCCATCTGTATGTGTTTAGTTCTTGAAAGATAGAACATTTCTGTAAAAATTGTAAAAATCTTTGGGTTTCTGAATAGTCTGCCTATGTAAACCGCCTTGAGTTATAGTCATTAGAGAAATCTGGTGACCTAAGAAAGGCAGTATATAAATCCAAGTATTATTATTATTATTATTATTATTATTATTAAGAGATTTCAGATTCCTCAAATGCGTTAAAGCAAAAAGGATATGAAGTTAGGTCAACACAACAGATGCTTACCTCGCCAACCTCAAGGGGACATAACTTACCCCACCACCTTGTACTTTTTCAATAAGAAATTGTGCCCTTATGAGTATAAAGTCAAGCTAACCTGATCATTTCCAATGTTTTTGATAAACTGCTAGAAGTGCACTGTGACACACTACAGGACACCAATTTACACTGGCGGTGGCCCCTGCAATGTTTATGCATGTCCTGTAAGTAAGTGTAAAGTAATGCATATGTGGGCGGGGGGCGGGGGAGGGAATCAAAACTTCACATATACAGTGAGGGGAAAAACTATTTGATCCCCTGCTGATTTTGTATGTTTGCCCACTGACAAAGAAATGATCAGTCCATAATTGTAATGATAGGTTTACTGTAACAGTGAGCGACAGAATAACAAAACAATCCAGAAAAAAGCATTTCAAAAAAGTTATGAATTGATGTGCATTTCAATGAGTGAAATAAGTATTCGATCCCCTATCAATCAGCAAGACTTCTGGCTCCCAGCTATACACAGGTAACAAGCTGAGATTTGGAGCACCCTCTTAAAGGGAGTGCTCCGAATCTCAGCTTGTTACCTGTATAAAAGACACCTGTCCACAGAAGCAATCAATCAATCAGGTACCAAACTCTCCACCATGGCCAAGACCAAAGAGCTGTCCAAGGATGTCAGGGACAAGATTGTAGACCTACACAAGGCTGGAATGGGCTACAAGACTATCGCCAAGCAGCTTGGTGAGAAGGTGACAACAGTTGCTGCGATTATTTGCAAATGGAAGAAACACAAAATAACTGTCAATCTCTCTCAGTCTGGGGCTCCATGCAAGATCTCATCTCATGGAGTTTCAATGATCATGAGAACAGTGAGGAAGCAGCCCAGAACTACACGGGAGGATCTTGTCAATGATTTCAAGGCAGCTGGGACCATAGTCACCAAGAAAACAATGGGTAACACACTACGCCATAAAGGACTGAAATCCTGCACCACCCGCAAGGTCCCCCTGCTCAAGAAAGCACATGTATAGGCCTGTCTGAAGTTTGCCAATGAGCATCTGAATGATTCAGAGGAGAATTGGGTGAAAGTGTTGTGGTCAGATGAGACCAAAATTGAGCTCTTTGGCATCAACTCAACTCGCCATGTTTGGAGGAGGAGGAATGCTGCCTTTGACCCCAAGAACACCATCCCCACCATTAAACATGGAGGTGGAAACGTTATGCTTTGGGGGTGTTTTTCTGCTAAGGGGACAGGACAACTTCACTGCATCAAAGAGACGATGGACGGGATCATGTACCGTCAAATCTTGGGTGAGAACCTCCTTCCCTCAGCCAGGGCATTGAAAATGGGTCATGGATGGGTATTCCAGCATGACAATGACCCAAAACACACAGCCAAGGCAACAAAGGAGTGGCTCAAGAAGAAGCACATTAAGGTCCTGGAGTGGCCTAGCCAGTCTCCAGACCTTAATCCCATAGAAAATCTGTGGAGGGAGCTGAAGCTTCGAGCTGCCCAACGTCAGCCTAGAAACAATGACTTGGAAAGGATCTGCAAAGAGGAGTAGGCCAAAATCCCTCCTGAGATGTGTGCAAACCTGGTGGCCAACCTCTGTGACGGCCAACAAGGGTTTTGCCACCAAGTACTAAAACATGTTTTGCAAAAGGGTCAAATACTTATTTCACTCACTGAAATGCACATCAATTCGTAACTTTTTTGAAATGGGTTTTTCTGGATTGTTTTGTTGTTATTCTGCCTCTCACTATTACAATAAACCTATCATTACAATTATGGACTGATCATTTCTTTGTCAGTGGGCAAATGTACAAAATCATCAGAGGATCACATAGTTGTTTCCTTCACTATAGGCTAATGGATTCTAAGCTGTCTGTGATGGACCAGAACAGAGAGAGAGAGATCTTGGGGTGCTGGTGGACAGCTTGATGAAAGTGTCGAATCAATGTGTGGCGGCAGCAAAGAAAGCCAATTACATGCTTGGGAGAATTAAAAGGGGGCTTGAGAATAAAACAGCCAATATTTTATTGCCACTGTACAACGCGATGGTACGATCGCACCTGGAGTATTGCATACAGTTCTGGTTGCCACATCTGGTTGCTAAAAAGGACATGGTAGAATTATAAAATGTACATCAGAGAGCAACCAAAATGATTACTGGGCTGGGGCACCTCCCTTATGAGGAAAAGTTATAGTGTTTGGGGCTCTTCAATCTAAAAAATAAGGCACCTGAGGGTGGACATACAAAACATACAAAATTACGTAGGGGGTGGATAGAGTAGATAGAAAGGAAGTTCTTTTCCCTCTCACACAATACCAGACCCAGAGGACATCCACGAAATTTGAGTGTTAAGAGAATTAGAACAAACAAAAGAAAGTATTTCTTTACCCAACATGTAATTAGTCTGTGGTGATGGCATCTAGCCTAGATACCTTTAAAAGGGGATTGGACAGATTTAAGGAGGAAAACTCCATCACAGGTTACAAGCTATGATGGATATATGAGATTAGGTGGTTGCTCATCATGACAGCCAGGTAGGAATTTTTTTCTGTCATCCCAATTGGCCATGGAAGGCAGAGTTTTCTTGCCTACCCCAGACTGGCAAGGGAAGGACAGTGCGTTCAGTAATTTACATGACTTAAAAACTGGTCAACTGTGTTTAATAAAGTTAAACCCCAACCTCAGTCTGGTTTCTTCTTTGAGGGTAGTGCAAGGGTAATAGGCTACCTCAGAATGCCAGATGCAGGGGAGTGGCAGCAAGAAACAAGTATCTGGTTGTGTTGTGTGTTCCCTGAAGCATCTGGTGGGCCATTGTGAGATATAGGAAGCTGAACTAGATGGGCCCCTGGCCTGATCCAGCGAGGCTTTTCTTATATTCTTATGTAAATACAGAAAAGCAAAGCAAATACAAATATGTTTTGAAATCCAGAACCCTGTAAAACCCTGTTTTACACCAGGTAATAATTTCATAGACTTATTTCACTTGGGTCAATAATCAAATTTCTTTCTCATGCCCATGATTTACTAGTAAATCTAGTCATGTAAATGTAAAGAAAGACTGGAAAATATCCAAAATATCCCTGGTGATATAGTTACAATTCTCACCAATATAATGATATTAAAAGGTAAAGGTTTCCCCACGACCGAATAGTCTAGTCGTGACCGACTGTAGGGGGCGGTATTCATCTCCGTCTCAAAGCCTGTAGAGCCAGCGTTTTGTCCGAGGACAAGCTTCCATAGTCATGTGGCTGGCATGACTATACACCATAGCGCACGGAACGCCGTTACCTTCCCACCAAAGTGGTCCCTATTTATCTACTTGCATTTAGGTGCTTTCGAACTGCTAGGTTGGCAGGAGCTGGGACAAGCAACGGGAGCTCACTCCGTCACGCAGTCTTGAACTCCCAACCTTCCGGTCAGAAAGCCCAGCAGCAGCAGTTTAACCTGCTGCGCCACCATGATATCACCTGGTATGATATTACCAACAACTAATTCTCAAGATTTAGTAGCAAATGTCAGTGTTATAGGAATCTGTAAAAATGTTTTAGATAATGTACTATATTCTTTATTTTAAATTCACATCTGTGCTGAACTCTCAAGCACTTCAACATTGTACTCCCCAATACTGAAAGCCTTTCACATATACAGGTGTAACCCAGTATCCACTGATTCGGTATCCATGGTTTTAGTTATCCACGGATACATGAATACTAAGATGGCAATTAAAAAGATAGGGGAACATTAAACAAATCTCCGTTTTTTTACATTGTTGTAGCAAAACCACTGATATTCCCCTATCTTTAAAAGGTGACCCCAGTATCCACGGTTTCAGGTATCCACAGGAGGGACTGGATTGGAACCCCAACTGATACTGGGGCATGCCTGTATTGGCCTCTCTAAAAGTCTCATCACTAAAATAAAGCACCACCTCTGCAGACTGCATTCTGAGGTTGCAGAGACTGACCATTCAGGGATCAAATATGGATGGAACATAACTCTACTAGAAAAGGTAATGAAGGTGTCACAGGAAGTAGTTCCCTGATATACCAAGTCAATATGCCTCAAAAATGGATCACTCACAATACTAATGAGATTGTAAATTCATTTATGAATGCATTTTGGATCTGATGTGCAATGTCAAAAGAGAATGCAAATTCTATGTTCCATATTCCAAAATTGATGAAAAAATACAGTACGTACTAAAAGATGGCCTTTCCTTCTAATGAATGGTATGAGCTCATAGACTTAATCAGTTGCAAGTTGCCTCATTCTTAAAAGAAATTATGTTCAACAAAGTTTCAACAATATTGTGGTTTTGATAATATGAAAATATATTTAAATGTAATTAATTAATCTATTAAAAATCAGAAACTCAATCAACTAAAAAAATCTAATCAGTTGACAGCCCTAAATATAATATAAAACAGGGATTTTTTTTATCTTCCTGGGATAGTACACACTAGTATCTGCACAGGGATAGTACACACTAGTATCTACAAGGAACTTTGCATTGATTTAGAAGAGGGTAAAAGGTGACATAGTAGTTTGCTTATAGCTTTACCCAAAGCATTTTTGTCAGAGTATTTATCATCAGGTATAAATGCTACTATGTAAGAGGCACACTTCCTGTGATTTTGGCACACTTCCTGTGAGACACCATTTTGGAAGAGCTGACAGTGCAAATACAACCACAGCTATATTATATGACCTTGATTGAATCCCAAAATTCATGTTATAAATAGAGACCCATGAATCTCATCTTTGCGGTAGGAATAGGGTAGGATCACCTTCTCCATTCTTTCTTTGAAACTCTGCTTTCCATCTGTCTCTTCATGAATTTATTAACACACACAATTCTGTGTCGCTCCCATGCAATTCACTAAACTTTCTCTTGCACTCTGACACACATGGTACAGGCAAGGTATGGAAGAAAATTCCAAAGATACAGCCCTCCCATGCTGCATTTTAAGGAGTTTAATGTGCTGTTTCCAGTAGCTTTAATGTGCTGTTTCCAGCCGTTTTTAAGTTACAAAAACTTATTAAGAAATCTTCTAAATATATGTGCTCATGCAACAGAGTTTTTACTCTGAATCACAGCAGACTATGTTTATTTATTCATTATAAATACACATATATGCACAATATAAAGGCAAATTTCAACAAGTAGTTTCTGAAAAGCACAATCCTTTTATTGATGCCTATCTTTACATCTTCCTCTATAGTTCTTTTAAAAGCAAAGGCAGACATCTGATTGTATGCTGAAATATCATTGAAGAATAAAAAGGGATATTTACTGAACAGAGAACCTTTTCTATAAAAATAGGAACATTTCCAACATCTGCATAATTCAATGCATCTCTCATTCATTTTTCTGTTATCTTCTTTCAACACTGATATTTTTGCCCCAGTTTAGCTTTCTCAACAGTACTTAAGTACATACTTACACATATACATGGACATATTTCCTTATGTATTTAATAGTCAAGGGTTGTGAAGCAGGTATGTCTTGCAATTGTCCCTATTGTCAATGGGGGGATGAAATTGCAGTCTAAATTGGTGACTACAATTTCATCCTTTCATTGACAACTTTATTAATTCAATTCAATGAACCTTTATTGGCATAGAAAAAATTTACATACCGGTTAAAAATATCTCCCATAAATAAATAACTTATCCTCCCTATCCAATAAGACGGGTACCAGGAACTTAACAAGTGGCGAACACTCTTAAAGTACGTCTAGTTATTATCCTCTTAACATACTTAGCCATCAACTCTAATAATCCTGCATCAACTCCCCTCAGAATATATTGAGTTTTAGCCAGATCACTCCAGCCAGAACAATTTACCAGAATTGGAGTGAGAAAATTCAACCTCAGATCCTGGTACAATGGGCAGTAATACAATATGTGGTAAAGGGATTCTACACACCCTAAACTACACGAGCATAACCTTTCCTCTACCGGAATCCCTCTAAACCTCCCGAACAGCAGTTCGGAGGGGACAGTATTGCATCTGGCCAGGGTAAAAGCCCTTCACTCTTGAGGGAACACTAAATGATATAAACACTCAGGCCTTCTGCCAAACTTTACAGGAAGCTGAAAATACATAGGTGAACAGACCTTGGAAGCCTTGCCAAACGTGTTTTATTGTTCAACATCAAGAAGCCTTTGTTTCAAAACTCTATAAGTTTGATCCGAGGACATCATACCTAGTTCATCCAAATCAAGGCCAATAGACTGAACCTTTCTGTTAAATGAGGCAAGTCCCGCGGCAGTCACCAAATCAGTTAAAAGATTCCAAAGTAAACTATTCTGATCTGTCTGGTAGTGTACTTTTAGCCAAAATCTAAAGACCTTTAGCCAAGCCAAGGTCTCCAGAGTCAGCTGACCTGACTCGAGGCAGAGGGCCGCATAAGACACACATCCAGGCACCCCGAAGATTTTACCTAAGAAGGCTGCCTGAATTCTCTCCACTGTAATATTAAATGCAGATATCCAAATTGGAATTCCAAATAAGAGCCGAGAGATGGTTTTTGCATTAAAGGCCATTATGGCAGCTGGAATGTAGGTGTTGCCCTTAGAATTGAAAAAAACAACGTATAATGGCCTGTGCTGTAACCTTAGCAGACTTGACTATGGCATTACAGTGAGGGGTCCATGAATGTTTAAAATGGAAGTGAATTCCCAAATATTTAAATTCCCTCACCTGTTCTATTTTATTCCCTCTGACGGTCCACAAAAAGGGCTTCCAAGATCCTCTGAACACCACAATCTTTGATTTCTCAAAATTCAATTGTAGCTTATTGTTGTCAAAATAGTCTATGCAGCTGTTTATCAGTCGCTTTAGGCCCTTTCTCGTACTCGATAATAAAAACCTGTCATCAGCATACAGTGACAGTGGGACATGTAAAGTTCCTAGTTTAGGACTGTGTGAATCCACACTTTTTAGCTGCGACGCAAGGTCATTAATATAAAGATTAAACAGGATTGGAGCAAGGATACAACCTTGTTTAACACCCCTGTTTATCGGAATCCTCTCTGTCAGCTCGCCTCTCTGGGAACATCTCACTCGACGGCTAGTGTCTGAGTATAGCTTCCTAATCAGATTTAAAAGTCCAATCCAAGGGATGAAAGTTTACTCCACAACAAACCTCTATCTATGGTGTCAAAAGCTGATTTCAAATCAAGAAAGACCACATATATGTAAGCCTTAGGCCACAGTTTATGCTTGTTAATCAAGTAAGAGAGGACTAGGCAGTGATCGTCTATAAATTTATTTTTCTTAAATCCTGCCTGGTCCGGGCACAGAATATCATTTCTACTTTATTAATATTAACTACTTCTATGCACCATCAATTTCTTTTGCATGTTCTATTGAAACCTGGTGATTTAATAGAACAGCCATCTTTTTTTAACATGTTCATAAAGATTCATACAGAGAAACAGATTCATACATGCCAAATGGACTGTTTTAGAAGATAGTACTGCTGCTAAAAATGAAAGACTGTTCAAAAGTAAAACAAAACATTGAAGATAAAATGAGAAGCTCTTGAAGCAACCATCACTGCCTGAATCAGCAAAAAAGCCATCAAAGGTTTGTTCAGAACAGGAAACTGGAAATTTTCTTTTAATTTACATATCTTTCTCCTCCCTTTCTGAGTATATTTTAAACTCAGATTTTCTTGGGCCCATTATTTCTCACTTCAAACACTCTTTGTGTTATGTAATGGCATGTCAAGTCTGTACACTCCCATTGGTGCAACTATTAGAATAAATATTGGAACTAAGACTGACAAAGACTCCTATACAAGTTTCAAATATATTGAAGGTTTCACTGGAAATGTTCTAGGCCATGGTAACCAAAACAGTTCTGGATAAAGAAGAGTACTGTAAATAAATAATTCAGCCTAATAGACCCCACACATCTTTTATTCAGTTGTCATTAGAAACACTAAAGACGTACTGTCTAAATAGAAATACTTTAATACCTTCTAAACATAAACACATTCAGATTATGAATCTAGGTAGTGTCCGATTACCTGCGGATTTTTCATCCGCGGATTTGGCTCAACGCAGGTCCCCTGACCTGCACTGAGCTTCCTAAAGCATTATTTTGAACCCTCTGGATCATCCGGATGGTTTTCTGAGGCCTGTAGAGGCCATATGCGATGAACTGCAGCCTCTGTGGACCTCAGAATGGCTGTTTAAGGCCAAAAAAATGCACTTCCGGTTTTCAGGTGAAAACCAATGTTGCCATTGAACCAAAGTGCATTGAACCATCTTCTTTTGCTTAGTCACTTGTCTAAAGTTGCTGAAGTATGTAACTATTTCTCTCTTTGCTCTCATTGTTTTCAGTCACTTGTCCCTGCCTGCAACCTTCTCCAATCCAGTGCCGCTAGCCCTGCACAATAGATAGGGAACTGGTTCAAGCCAGCAGAGCATCCTCCCTTATCAAAATGGTCACAGCATATTCTCAAGGCCCAATTAACACAGAGCTTCTCATGTCCCAGCCCCTGTGTAGTAACTTTCCACCAAGCAGCAGCTTGGGGGCGGGGGAGAGGGATATAAAAATAATTTGGAATTGTACGCTCTTGCTCTTTTTCCCTGCCTGCCGAGTGGGGCAGGGAGATTGGCCCGCCTGCGCAGGTGTAGTAAAGATGATCCTCATACTCTCTCGTTTGGTTGTCTGCCTTTTTAAATGCTTTCCCTGTGATGAAAACCATTTTGGGCCGATTTTCAGCAACACCAAGAGTGAGGGGTTTTGGTTTTTGGTTTGCTTGTTTTGCTTTAAAGGGTCATTCTGAGGCCTTGGCAGAGGCTGCAGGTGGTCAGCCCTGGGCAGAGACCTCAGAAAACCCTCTGGACCTGACTGGCCCTCTGGCTCCAGTCAGGTGCAGAGGGTGGGGGTTGCCCAAATTCACTGGTTCCAGGAATGGAACCCCCACATATACCAAGGCCTGTCCTGTATAGTATATAACCACAGTTACTAATTTCTGCCCGTTAGTCACACTTGCTTTCCAACATGGTGCTACATTCTCTTTTGAAGGAACCCCGCCCCACAAGCTAAAAAAAAATCATTGTCAAAAATCTTGCGGGAAGGGGTAAGCAATACAACTGATGTGAAGCAATACAACTTCATCACAGGATACAGCACATGCCCCACTGGCACAGCAGTATCGGTGCTCAAAAGTTGGATAGGATTGGGACCTAAGTCACACATCAAGCTGCTTTTGAAAGGGAGGAAGCTTCTTTCAAAAGCAGTTTCCGATACCGCATGTTCAAATTTAACATTTCCACTTCATGAGCATACGCAGCTATTTGGAAAACAGTCACAATAAAACCAACATTTAGAAGCGTCAAATGTATGAAACTAGCCTTAATCTCCTTCTAAATTCCAGTATGGTCTCAGATGGATCTAACTTTGTTACACATGGTTTAAGCTAACACTTATTTGGATTTCCGCAACACTCTACGTCAGTGGTATTCTACCTTTTTAGACTGGGACCCACTTTTTAGAATGGCACACATGTCGGGACCTACCGGAAGTGATGTCATTAAGCTGGGGGAAAATACAGCTATAAGGGTGTTGAAACACGCCAGTTTTTACAATCATGTGACACTCTTTGCTGGTGTAGCTACACCAGCTGCCAGTTTGCTTTTGGATTTAAAGCCCTAAAAGGCTTGAGACCAAAGTATCTGGAGGACTGTATTCCTACATATGAATTTTTTCCTCCTCTAAGATGTACCTGGGAGGTCCTCTAATGGTCCCGCTTGTTGTCTGAGGTGCAATGTGAGGATGCATGAAAGAGCCTTCTCAGTGGTGGTCCCTCCTAAGTAATGCTTCCTATGGGAGGTCCTTTCCCTACCAGTGTTTCAGACGAGAGTGAATACATTTTGTTTCAGCAGGTCTTCTCCAATTCCCTCAGACTTGTTTTGTGCTCCCCTGTGTATTTTACCCTTCTCACTGCTTTCAGATTTATTGTTTTGCTGCTATCTTGCTTAATTTTTCAGTCTGATGGTAGATGCTTTTATTTTTGTTTAATTTTGTTGGGTCCAGCAAAGACATGATATAAATTTTAAATTAAAATATTTGCTTTAATCTGAATTTTTATTGTATGATTACTTTGTTGTTGTAACTGCTCTAACCCTTCAGCCATTATTTTCCTTGATGGCATGACAATATAGAAAAACCAATTAGTCCCTAGTGTAAATGATGGTTTCCTAAGCAACTTCTAGATTCATTTTAGATCTTTCTCTTAAGTTTAAAGATTGACCATTCATATTATATGTCTGAAGCAAAATTACAATGTGACATAGTAATTCAATATGAAAAAACAAACAAACAGCCAGATTGTTTTGATGCTAAAAAATAAAGAGAAAAAAATGCCTTGGTGACCAAATTCTAACTTTTAAGTGTCAGCATCATCTGCCAAAGTATGACATATGGGCAGATGTAATTTTTAAAGTGTAATTAAGGTACTCGACACATCTCTCTGAACTCTCAAGACATGCTAGTTTCATTCAGAAAAAGAGAAAATTCAGAATGAGGTTAAGTGCATCTTTTGTTAGTAACTCCATATTGCTCCCCATGGTCTCATAAACAGGCTGCTGCTTTAAGTAATACAGCAGGCCTTCAATTTAAATTTATAGAAAAGCTGAACCAGAGAAGCCTGCACTCAAACAATTTTAATAACCTATTAAGTTGCGACTTCAGATTCATTCTATAATCACGTTCCTCAGGGAACAGCGCTATCTGGATAAAGATAGATTTTTTTTTCTTTTAAAGATAAATAGCATCATTAATCTGCAACATTTCTTTTCTATTATCTTTCAAAATGAGGAGTTATTTTGTTCTGATCTTGAGGTAATTAGCCTTCATTCAGCAGCCAGAAAATGACTGTGTTCAGAAAATTAAAAATATGTCATTAAGTAGAATTTACCATAATGTCATTTATCTTTATATAGTTCATCAGTGACAGCAATGGGCCTGGGAATCCATCAGCTTTTACCATGGAAGCATTAAAACAAATTGAAAAACAGAATAATCCCAGGCACTCTTTAACAGAGTCAAAGCCATTTGGGTAATTAAATAGTGGTATTTAAAGTTTTAATTTAGATTTCCTCTTCTGTTCATCAACAGTCAAATGAGATGTTCATATTCATAACTGTAATAAAGGGTTTCATAAAGCAAGAGGAATATTAATGTTATTTTTTTTAAAAAGATAACAGACATGTTTCAGATATAGCAAAACCTAATTTTCATTGAAACCCCTTTCTAAACTTAAGTCTGAAAAAAACTTTAAGTTCCTTTCAAGATGAGAACCATCAGAATTCTGAAAAAGCATTTCTGCCAGAAATTCGAACTATCATATATACTTCTGTATACGTAAAAAAAAATTATACCTGAAAATTGACCCTTGAAACATGGTTCAACTTATACATGGGTCAAGATGGTAAAGCTTCTAACAGCACCTGGGGTGGGGGCTGGGCTAAGAAGCAGAATGCAGAGGTGGGGTAGAAAAATGGAGCAATTTTAAGTTACCCTAAGTAAATGTTTAAGTTAAGTAAGTAAGTGTTGTACTAAGTGTACAACAAGTGCAAGCAAAACCCAGCAGCCATTTTGCCTTCTCCACACAGGAAGAAGTATGAAGACACTTATTGGAATTGTAGTCATTATGAGGGCTACTGCTATGGATGTGCTGTACTGATTCCTTGACATCAATGGGTCACAGCAAATTTTAACTGCCACAATCAGAAGTGCGCTTTTGAGCACAAATCGGGGATTTTCACTGCATTGGGGAGACCCGCAAAGGGGGCTGTGGGCCTCTTCAACCCTGCAGGAGACCCCCTCAACCACCCAGGTAAGGTGACCAGGCCTTGGATGCCCAAGGTGCTGCAATTGCTGTGGTGCCATCAGGGCACCCATTACTGGGTCACTCCCCTTAAGGGGGAATGGCCCAGTAAAGACTCCCAATGGTGGGAACTCACACTACGGGAACTGCTGCAATATTCTATAACTCACAGTTTGTCAAACCACTAGGTGAGCCAATTTCAGGTAGGACCCCATTCATTTCAATGTGTATTTTATTTTTAATATGATGCTACCATGGTATGTTGATTTGGGAAAATGTGCTAATAACAAGCTACTAAGTATATGCTATTATTGATTATAGACTATGGGTAGGGGCAGTCCAAAATGGTAATTGTGAAATAGAGCAATATAACGTGAAATTATGCTTTTAAAGCCACAAAATGTGACATCGAATCAAATAGCAGAATGAAATAGCATGAAAATTTATCTTTTAACTGCCTGCTGATGGTGTTGCAGAGAGCCTTAGGGCCATTTTGAGTGCTTAGTGGCAATTTGCAAGCCACTAATTGCATTCAGATATGTTGGAGAAGACTCTTGAGAGTCCCCTGGACTGCAAGGAAATCAAATTGTGCAATCCTACAGGAAGTCAAGCCTGATTGTTCCTTGGAAGGACAAATACTGAAGGTGAAGCTCAAATACTTTGGCTACCTCTTGAGAAGAGAGGGCCCTCATGCTAGGAAAGATTGAAGGCAAAAGGAAAAGGGGGCAGCAAAGGATGAGATGGTTAGATAGTGTCACCGAAGCAATGAACATGACATTGGGTGAACTCAAGAAGCTACTGGAAGACAGGGAGGCCTGGTGTGCTGTGGTCCATGGGGTCGGACACAACTTAGCGACTGAACAACAACAATAGTATTCAGATTTGTGCTTTGTTCTCCATTTGCTTTGTTTACATTCCTCCTCAGCAGCAGAGCTCCTGCTATCTCTCCTCCCAGTGTCTTTAGAATCTACTGAGCATGCTCATAGACTCCAAGGAAGAGCCTTTTAATGCTTGCATTACAAAGGCTTGTCTGAAGTAAGCTAGTTTACAGTGCTTCTGCATTACTTTTGAAAGTATTTAAAGTGGCAGTAGCACATTTTTAGTTGGCAGTATTTTCAAAAGCTTTTCAATTAAGCATTTCTATTGTATTAAGTGGCTGTATCTTCAGTGTTTTACCAATTCATCTAGGTGCTGTTATGTTTTTTTTCCAGCAGTGTTTTAAAACATTTATTGGAATTGCTATGCTTTGGTGTTTCCTTTGAGTCTGATAGCATTAGGTTCAGTGTGCACACAGTGGTTTGTTAGGGTTAATTGATATGCTTATATTTTGAAATTGGTCACTGTAGACTGGCTAGCCAACTGCCTCAAACCTTAAGTTTAAAAAAGGGACCAATTTTGCCTACATGCCTGTCTTGTGTCATTATTAATTTTTTTTTTTGGGGGGGGTCTTTCATGCCTATGGCAATATCTGCTAGCAGTATGCAACCTATATTACATAGATTGGAATTTATAAAAATGCTTTAAAATTGATTAAAATGTAATTTTTGGAATAAAAACACATAACACTGCTTTCACCAATTTTATCTTTTAGATAATAACACCACCATCCCCAAAAAAATAAAACTGCCTCTATCAATGGGGCTTACTCCTGGACAGGATTGCAACTTTGGGATTAAAAAACAAAAACAGATCAGCAACTGCTTGGGAGGATTATGAGAGCGGTTTTTTTAAAAAAATAATTTGATCTTATACATATTGTTAACGCCTTTAATTTACTTGATTGGATTTTATCAAAAGGGGATGTTAAAAATGGATGATGTCACTTCCAGCCATGACATCACTTCCAGGTTAATGACCTCATTTCTGGTGGGTCACAACAGATTGCAATTATAAGAGGTGCATCCCAGTTTGAGACCTAAAACGTTTGAGAATCACTATTATAGATAGGGGTGTGTGTTTTTGGTGATTTTTTCCCCAAAACGTATTGATTAAACTAGCAAATTGTGGTATTATATGTTTTTATTCAGATATTTTAACCCCCCAAAGGTGGTGTTTTATGTTTTTATGCATTTTTAACAAAAAACCATACCTAGTTATAGAATGAAAACTTGCCCAAAATTTGGCACAAAAGGGTTAGCATTAAACTTAATATCCTAAGTAGTACCCAACTCAAAATGAGTATGCTTGAATCTAATCCAAAAGCAAAAGCTCTCTTTATTAAAATTAGCTTTCATCACCAACATGTATTCTGATCTTGCTGCACTTTAACATAATGACCTGCGATGGTTCCTTTTCCTTCTAATATTTGAGGAGGAAGTGAAACTCATGCATAATATTTTTCTTCCAGACCCCTTAAAGCAGAGACATACTCACAATGTCAGGTCTGAAGTTATAAGAACTGCCCTTGGGATGTGTGAATTCTCATGAGGATTAGCAAACCACCATCTCCAGAGTATACATGCTGCAGCTGCATTATGCACATCAATAGTAGATAAAAATGGGTTATTTGGCAAGGTTTAACCAATTATTCCAAGATGCTGGCTTCAACTACATTCATTGTCCTGTACCTATAAGGAGCAAACTGACGGATTCCTCAGAGGAAAACATTCACACATTTCTGGAAAATAAAGCCTTATAATGCTAAAACATGGTAGAAACTTGACAGTTACACTGTGCTATGAACTAGTGTTCAATAACTCTGCCACTTTCTCAACCACCTCAACAAACAAAGATTGGGAGAGAGGCAGAGCCTAAACAAGACCTAAAACAGCAGGAATATGGAAGCTGTTTCACCAATTATATTTCCCATCACGTGGATAGAAAAACAAACATTATTATCTGATGCATGATGCTTACCGGTATTTTTCACTTCCTCCAAGGAGTTCAGGGAGCTGTACATGGTTCCTGCCTTCCTTTTGACCTCACAACAACCCTGTGAAGTAGGTTAGACTGAGAGATAATGACTGGCCTAAGGTTACCCAGGAAGCTTCATGGCTGAGCAGGGATATGAACCTGGATCATTCATCACCATAAACACTAGATCATCCAGACTCTCATAATGTTTGAGACGTGACACTGATATAAAGCTAACTGCAAACTTTTAGTGGAGCTGCTCCAATTTAATCTACTTTGGAAGAATATCCTTGATGGTGTAATTGGGAAGGCTGTCAAACAGCTTTGGATATGAAACTGACAAGTAGATGTGCATAAATCTATTACTGGTAGTTCATATTTTAGTAGCTGCTAAGTGAAATGCTTCAGGAATGTTCGTTATTACAGAATGGCTATATAGTATTCAGTTTGTGATGAAACTTGAGACCAACTAAATAAAAGAAAAAATAAAGACAGACAAACTTAATATGAAGTCTTATCAACTGAGTAAAATATCAACTGAGCAGGAACTGTATTTCCTGTAACCTGATGTTGAATAGATTATTTATGTTTGTTGGTATGACACTTTTACTATAATAAAGTTGTAAAAAAAAAAAAAAAAGGAAGCAGGAAGAAGAAATTCCTGCTGCCACTTCCTTTTGACAAACTGCAATGCTGGGAGTTCTCCCTGCCAGAGCATGCGGGAAACATGACCCATGCATGGTGGCAGGTAGGATTGTTAGTGCTTCACATTTCTTTTAAAAGGTGCTCCAGTCCTTCTCTTACAAATTTAAGGTGGCTCACAACACACAGGAAATAAAACCATCAACCAACATTAAAAGAAATACACAACACCAGAAAGAGACAAAAAAAACCTTAAAACTGCAAAAAGTCTGCTAAAAATCAAGTGTTCAGCATGTTAGTACTGCTACAAGGGGGTCAGCTACACCTCACAAAGCAGGGAACTCTACAGGTCAAGAGTCGTAACAGAGAATATTTTCTCATGGGTCGCCACCAACCAGGCAGTGAGGGGGTCTTTGATGTATTTTGGACCTAAATTCCATTCCAGACCCCTCTGTGGATAACTGAAACCATGGATACCGGGGTACGCCTGTAATTACCAGTACTGGACCCTATCTGCCCATCTGCTCATCGCCATCCACTCCCTACCCCTGTAATGCCCTACAGTACTGTTTACTGGAACCAAATATTCTTATTAGAGAGAGCAGAAAAAGTTACCATTAAGCCTGGCACTAGTGAAAGCTATTTTAGCACAACTGCTAAAAACCTGAGCAGAATTGGGACACAATCTCCTGATACCTGAAGGGGTGTTCTAGTCCAGTAGTCTTCAACCCCTTTAATTCCTGTAAATAGCTGTGACCCCACAACTGAGGCTTTGCGGCCTCACTGGGGACCCGACTCCAAACTTAGAGAACAGTGGCTTAGGGCACACCAAGATCTGCAAAACTAAGATTTTTAAAAACTAAAAACAGGTAAATAATATTCGGTAGTGTTTCCAGTTTAATAGCCAAGTCTCTCCATGTTCTCAACATACTGTAGTTCCAAGAACTGAAACGGGAAAGTTTGACAAATGCAGAAACCATATAATAATGATTATCTGAGAAGGGGTAACAGTAGAAAATTGTACAACAGGAAAAGCAAGATATGGAGAAAGGACTTTAGACAGACTCCTTCAAAAAAAGCCAAGGCTTAAAATGGGTAAGCTGCCTTCAGCATTTGCTTTGGCATGGGAAAGGCGGGATATCAATTCTTCAAATAAATACAATATAACAAAAAGGCAAAAAATATCATTAAAATATATATTCGTAATGTGACTTTGTCCCTCTACAGAATGACTTAAATAATGCACCAGTATACAAAAATTAGCAGAAGAAGAAAACTATCAAATGTAAGCATTTGATTTGCAAAACCCAGTCATCTGGCATATAAACAGACATGGCTAAGAACAGCATTAATATAATATAACATTCTCAAGTTTAGGTTGGACACTTAAGACTAAGTTATACTACAATTCAGCTGGTAAGGAAGAAAAGGCCAAGTAGGCTTCCCATGACTAAATGGATTAATTCTTTAGTACATCACAATTACTGTTCACCACACTATTTCACTGGAACATCTAAATAAGCATCCAAAGCTTATTTTGTGCATGAAAAGATTGAAACCAAAGAATAATCCCAATGTTAAAAAGTTCACACTGTGGTTAAAAAAAGTCATAAAAATCTATAGCAGAGATCAGAATAATGGACATTTTAGACAGATTTATGGGCGACATCTATCGACTACTGGATATCTTTGTCAAAGAAGTGGTGTCCAAATGTCTGTTTTATTTCTGGATGTCTTTCTCAGAATAATGTTTTTCTTCCTGATAGTGAGAGCTTAGCCTCAGCTTGTCGCACATTTAAGAAAGGAAAAATAGCAAGACATAAAGAGAACAAGTATATTGCCAAGTCATCGTGAGACAGGTCATTTCTGGTAGGCACCCAGGTTATTACGCCAGTTAACACCTGGCCTACTATTTTGATATGCTGTTTCTGAAAATGGTCAACCCAGATGTCTGAGGGAAAAAGATGCTTCCTTTAAAGATGACTGTCACAGACTTAAAATTAGGCTACAGGCACACCTTCCACCTAACACTGAGTAGCACCAGGAATCATCTCCATACTAAAGTCCTCCAACAGACTTTATAAGACACAATAATTTATTAAAGTTGTGGCCAACAATCTACTCCTTTGTGCAGTGTAATGAGCAAGCAATTCGCTTACATGCAGTTGCCTGTTACCTTCTGAGAACTAAAAAAGCGCAAACAGCCCAATCCTAACTAAATTCCCACATGGCGAAGCAGCAGAGCCAATGAGGGCTACACTGCATTCCAAGGGGGAATTTCAGCTGCTGGAGGACTCTTCAGGGAAAGGGAATATTTGTACTCTTGCCCCAGAGGCTAATTACCCCCTAATGGAAGAACATGAGAGTCATTGGTCCATGAAGAAAGCTATGTACTCCAATACCAAGTCTACAGATAAAAGTCCAGAGTAAAAGACACTTTCACTTCAAAGCATAGGATGCATGAGTGGAGATTTCTTGCACTGACAAGGATCTTTCGGCCATGTTTAGCAAAGCAAAGCCCACATATTTTGGAGGTATAAGGGAAGGTTTGGATCAAAGGCCTGACCTTGAGATGAGGTTATCAAGAAGAGGACCTTACTTGCCTTGGTAAGGTTCTGAAGTTGTGAACAATCCTGAGGTGACCACTGAAGGAGTATACAAAAAGCTCCATTTTTTTCCAGAAAATTTCCATATAATGGGAAGGTATGCTATGTTATGGTGAAGACATTGATATGAGATCAATGTGGGTTCTGGCAAAAAAAATAATAATCAAGTACATTGCTCTTTGCTGAAAGATATTACTTCAGAGAGAGAAAAATGCCATCTACAGCTTGGTCATTCAACAATCACTCATACAGGGGATAATATTTTGGTAGACTCCTTCAGAAGTTAAATGGTTCACACTGAAAAATGCACAACGACTCCTTGCCACAGGATGTGGTTATGGCATCTGGCCTAGATGCCTTTAAAAGGGGATTGGACAGATCTCTGGAGGAAAAGTCCATCACAGTTTACAAGCTATGATGGGTATGTCCAGTCTGAGATTAGTTGGTCGCTCATCATGAAAGACAGGTAGGAATGTTTTTGTCATCTGAATTGGTCATGGTTGGCAGTTTTTTTGCCTACCCCAGACTGGCAAGGGAGGGATGGTGTGTTCAGCAGATTTCATGACTTAAAAATTGTGTCACTTAATTGTGTGACTTAAAAATTGTGTTTATTGTCTTGAGTCTTCCTTGGGGGTGGTGCAAGGGTAATAGGTACCTCAGAGTGCCAGATACAGGGGAGTGGAGCAAGATACAAATATCAGGTTTTTGTGTGTGCTCCCTGAAGCATCTGGTGGGCCACTGTGGGATACAGGAAGCTGGATGAGATGGGGCCTTGGCCTGATCCAGCAAAGCTTTTCTTAAGTTGGAAGACAGAATTCAGTTTCAAGTTTCAAGTGACCCTGAAAAATGCCTCTCCCCATGTGTTCAGAAAGTTTCTTCACTATATTATCTATTGCAACCTACACCTTTAGACTCTATGGTGCAAACAAAGGGCAAGACAATGTTGCCATAGCTAAGGCATCTGTGGCAAGAAGAACAAGATTTGAAAAAGCATGCCAACCCTTGTGTGGTCCAAACGGAGCAGAGGTTTGGAGAGTAGCAGACAATGGATGAAGTAGGCAGAACCTTGGCCTGAAAATGAGAAGAGAAAAAACAAAAGGTGGAGAGGACAAGTATGTTGAATAAAGAAAACCAGTGAGAAGTTTCTCAGTGTTAGTTAAAGCACAAGACGACTTGCAAAATTTGAGGGTAAGCTGGAATAAGATGTCGCGTTCTGAGGATCTGGTTGTTTATCACTAAAGACCACTATCACGAAGATTCACGGAGCCTTTTCCATCAAATGCCCATAGAGAGTGCTGCTTCAAAGTGGCTAACTATTGTGGAATGAAAGATTCAAGCCATGGGTTATATTTGGATTCCTTAAGTGTACTTCCCCAGTTGGAAGCATATGAGCATGGGTATGGATACAGAATGCAAGAATTGTACTCTACGGAAAATAGGGCCTGCTTCCCCTTAAACATGAAGGTGGCAGTGAAACATGGGCAAATGGCTGCATATTTTTCCTCTTTAACTAACCCTGAGGAACTTTGGGCTAGATTTGTTTTACCATTGGAAATTCTGTTAGGTAGATTTAGGGGGACGACTTACTCCTCCAGATGTAACCAGGGTGCATTGAAACTCTTCTGCATATGCTCCTTTATTGTCCCGTCTATGACGAAAGCAGAGCTAAGCATCTGAATCCTAACTTAGTAGATAAAAAGGAACACCCTGATGCTGCCAAAATATCTATTGAATGACTCTTCTAAGGGAATAACAAAGCTGCTAGCAGTTTACCTGCAGCAGATGGTGGCAAGCGGAGTAAAGAAATGATAACTAATTGTTAGTCTATGTTTTATATTAGGTTAAATATAATGGGTCTGTTGGGGACTTCCTGCATGTTTGCTTTTTATCTATTATAGGTCTGTATCTGTGTTTATGTATGCCAATAAAGGACTGATTATGATGATGGCCAAAGATACCTCAGTGTAAGGCTGTTGTTTTTACTGTTGCTGTTATTCCATTAATCTGATGTTGGTATTGTCGTGCAAGGCACAATGGAGTATTGGTAATTTAAAGTTTTTAAATTTAAAGTTAAAGAACAGCCAGCCAGATGGGGAACATTTCACTTCCTTTACCAATTTCTGAAGTGTCTTATCACTCACCGATCATGAGTTAGATTAAACAAATAGGAAGTTGTGTTATGCTTGTGATTAGGTAAACGATGTTAACTATCATTGTCAAGTCCTTGACATACAGGTATGACGAAGCTAGAATGCTCTGGAACCAGAAATGGAGGATGATGGCTTGAAATCTGACTACTTGATCATTGCCAGTGCAGGAGTGCAACCTGAAGAAACCTAAATCATGGTTTGTGGAGATGGGCTGCTTGAAAGGCTTAAAGGTCTCAGACAGAATCCTGAAGCAAAAACACAGCCGTCATTCCTAATATAAACTCTGTGTCCATTCATTCTTTTGCACAGAGTACAGGTAACTTCACTGGAAGAGTTTCATTGGGTTTGAAAAGTTATACACTACTGGCAAAGGATGAATCATTGCAACAGGGATAAATGATTTGAAATCTAAAAATCCAGATGAAAAAACTACTTTCATCTGTATTTTCCTCTCCAACTACTTTGTTAGGAATTTTATGGAAACATCTAAAAATAGCCTTACTAGAGTGCAAGCAGAAAGAGGAACAAATCCAAGTATTTACCATTTAAAAGTAATTTTGAAAACAGAGTTCTGAATTATTGCAGGAATTTATGCTCTACAGATTATGTATAGTAGGGCTGTCCCAAAATGTTATGTAACACAACAAAGGTGGGGAAAGAAAGACCACAGTAGAACTATGCCCTGTAGCAAGCACTTAGGAAATGGGAGAGGGGTATATTGTTATAGTTTTGTAAATAGCTTTGAGAAACTGATGGATACAAAAAAGGATACAAAATACAAACAGAATTAAACCAACATAAGGTAAAATGAATGCACTACTTATATTCTTATACCCTTATGTTCCAATAAGATTCAGGCAAACTGAAGTTACTGCCAACTACCTTTAATCTTTAGGGTGTTGCAACACATCGAACAGTATAACGTAATAAATCCTATTACGGTGTATAATCTCCAAATTACATTAAAGGGGATAAAAATACACAGCGTATTAATGAACTTTATATCTTCCATAACACCATTTATACTGCCTACAAAAAACCAGTTACTTTGAATAAAAGTTTATGAAAATCCATTTCTCAGGGCTATTCAGTGCAATGTATTCTGTTCATCCTTGGAATCAGTTACTTTGGTAATGTTGTCAGCCTTAGAATTGGATTACCTTTTCCATTTTAAGGATTTACTCACATGGCATACTGTTATATGAACATCAGGGAGAGAGCAAGGGAGGGAGAGAGAAATAGAAATTATATTTTGGGTGTTTTGAATACCAAATACAGATGAATACTTGGAATAATTTGACTTCTAATGCCACAGGAAAAAAAATCGACCCAACAATTATCTCAGCTGGTAGCTTTTAAGGCACCAATGGTATTAAAAATACAAACGTACCATGTCCCAAGCCAAATAACCAATTGCATTCACCTTTAAAATACGAAACGGATTTAAATGGTAAGGAGAAGAGGGAATATATTTGACAAGTTTCTCCAATTTAAAACATTGCTTTTTCCATTCCCATAAAAGAGAAACACTTTTTAAAAACTACTGTAGAACTCTGTTATAAAGCAACAAGCAACCCCCCGGAAATAAAAAGAATACTAGACTTGTATAAAGGGCCTCTTTGCAATGGATGAGTGAACCTTCTCTCAGTCCCATACAAATACTATGGAAACTAATGTAAATCTCTGCAATGAGAAAACTATGCTATTGATTGCTAGGCAGTTGGGATTTCCAGTCGCAAAGCTGCTAAGACCAAAAAGAGTTCTGCATTTATACCCAAACATTTATGCATTTGTCTTATTTAGCAAATGTATTGTTTGGAAAAATCATTCTGGCCAGGTTGAGACAAACACACAGTCCTTTTGTTAAAAAAAATTTAAAATTTAATGTTGAGACATTTAACATTAGGAGGATCATTTATTTTTAGAATTATTATTATTTACTGTACCTCAAACATTCAAGATTCTTTTCAACAGAATTCAAAATTGAAAAAAAAATTGTTTAGTTTTTAAACTTGATTACATAACCTTACCAAATTTAATTTCGTGGTTACAGCAAGCACAGAATGTATCTTGCTTCTGACTTTTAAATGACAACTTTCCTGCCCAACGTCTTTTTTCCCATATCTTTCCTTTTATGGTGTGAGACTAACAATGGAGTTTGGACTACAATAAGGCCCAATCATGACCCCAAGTTATAAAATCAATGTTGTTGTGAGACAGACAAGAATAATCATCCATCTGAAAACATACTCAAATTAGAATAAAGATGGTCGTCTCATCTCCTGAAACTGTCAAGAAAAGCATCTAAGGGGGAACTCACCATTACAAGACACTGATTCTGGGATGGATCCCTCAGACCTTTTCCGTGACAAGTCTGAATCTTGTGCATTCTGAGGCTGGAAAACAGCGAACATAAATTCTTGTTCCCTGGAAGGTGTTTTACCTATTTTATCCTAACTCCGTATCTTTACTTCCTTTCTTGTTGCCTATGAAATCTCGGTAGCCTGAGATCAGATAAAACTCTATAAAGGGAAGTTATCTCAGAAAGATCTGTGGACAAAATCATGCTATTTATTCCAGTCAAACAAGCATGAAGAATATTAAAGAGTTACAGAAACTTCTTTCAAGAGGTTTCCAAGGGGACAGTAGCATCATGTCCTATATTCTAATGTCAATAAATTCCAAAAATCTTTCATTGCTGGTGGGAGTCACCATCATCCTACAAGAATATCTTCTATGATATACGACTGGATGGGAATATGTGTTGGGTTTTTTTAAATTATACCCTACATGTTTCCCTCCAATCAAGGCAACTTCCAGCAAAGAATAAAAATATGATATAATAACTAAAATGACAACAGCAGAAACAGACATATTAGTCAGGGTACCAGAACAGGACAAAACCTGACAGATCATTGTAACTTAATAGCCAAACAGAAAAGTCTTGAACCAGCATTTATATAGCTATTTATATTGAAACACCATCAGTAATGACATCATTTTACCTCCTGGAGAAGGAGTACCACAGCTTGGGTGCTATCACAGAGAAAGCTCTTTCATGTGTCACCATCAGGTATACTTCCACTGGTAATGTATCATACAGAAGAGACTTCTCAGATTTCCTTAGGGGAGAGGTGGGCATTTTCATGGGAAGGCAGTCCTTCAGGTTCTCTTGTCCCAAACCATTTAGGGTCTTAAAGGTTAAAACCAATACCTCTTAAATTTGGCAGCAGCATTCTGTGCAAGTGGATGTTTCCAGATGGTCTTCAAGGACAGAACCATTATAGTTTGCCAAACAGAACACAACCAATCATGGATAATCATGATTCAATCTGAACGGCCCAGGAAAGGACACAACTAATGTACCACCTTGAACAGGGGAAAAGATACTAGGGCCACAGCTGACACTTGTGCTTCCAGGTGCAAAGCTGAGCCAAGAAATACTGCCAAGCTGCAGACTTGTTCTTTCAAAGAGAATGCAACCTCATCCAGAGCATGCTGACAATCTAAAAGATCTGTGATCCTGGTTATAACCAGACCTCTGTCTTGCACAAATTTAATTAACATGTGTTCACCTTTGCCTGGCCCATTTCTGATGTCAAACAGAGATTCTGGTTCTCCGCATTCTCCCCATTATCAGATAGAATCAAGATAAGGAGCTGGATTCACCTATGTATTGATGACACCCTACCCCATGCCTCTTGATGACCTTTTCCAGCAGTTTAATATACATGTTAAACATGGGGGGGGGAATTGAACCTGCATGACCCCAAAGGCCAGTGGCCATGGCAACAACTAGGAATTGCCCCATACTGCCTTCTAGCATTTGCCCTCCAGGGATAACCAGAGCCCTGAGGTCCTTTTGGATCACCTTGCAGAATAGAATACCATAGTTGAGGGCATTGAAATCTGCTGAGAATCCCAGCAGGTACACAGGTACTCAACAGGTACTTATATACCGCTTTTCAACACGAAGTTCATAAAGCGATTTACAGGCAAATAGTAATAATAAAGTTAAATGGCTCCCTGTCCCAAAAGGGCTCACAATCTAAAAAAAAAAGGCAGACCGCCAGCAACAGCCACTAGAAAGACTGCGCAGGGGTGAAGAGGGACAGTTACTCTCCCCCTGCTAAATATAAGAGGAACACCACTGGAAAAAGTGCCTCTTGTCCAGTTAGCAGGGGTTAGCAGTGCCTCTAGTCCAGTTAGCAGAGACAGTAAGAATATGCAACCCTGTCCAGATCCCAGATTTATGTAAGCAACTAAAAAAATAGCAGTAGTTTTATACATTTTATGAGCATAACCAAATATGTAATATCATAAATACTTGAGAAAAACACAAACACAAAAACACAAACCCCAGCATCTGCAAAACTCCTGAGGTACAAATGTGTTCCTCCTAATAAGCTTGAAACATCATCCTGTGAAGCAACACAGTTCCAGGTGTTTGAGGCCATATTTCCGAAGAAACATTGATACATCCTAAGGCTTAAAACCTTATGAACCTGCATGATTTCTTTTTGAGCTTCTCTAGGAGCGCAAAGACATTTTGGTTCCTTACCCAACCGTGGTGAACACTATATGTGGCCTGGAAGACATTTTTTCTTGCTCACATTGTAGAGTTGCCAGACTCCCCCATGGTATTCATAGGGTCAGGGAGAGTGCACATGTTGTATTTCAATATTGCGGCCTACTCACAAATTTGTGTGTCAGTCACAAGTTTACTACTCACTCACTAGTCTAGGTAGCCCATTACAGTTCTATAGCAATCATCAGCCATGTGCTAGGAAAGGAAAAATAACTTCTATATGCCAAATCTATATAATAGGAAAAAGACATCTTTTTGAAGCAACCTTCTGTTTCTTTTTAAAAATAGTTAAACACAAGTTTCTGATATTGCAAAATTATGGTTAACAACTACCTCTTCAACAGGAAAAAAAATGGTTATAACATACGGAATAAAAAAAATGGACAACGGAATAAATTCATCTCCCCCAGAGAATCTGATTTATACTTCCTTCCACAGTATCCACAAGTAATTCTTCACTATTACTGATCATTATAGTCAAGGATTGTCCAACCATGTGAACATCCATTCAAAGGATTTCAGTTACTCTTCTACACGAATCATATAAATTATTTTTTATATTTTTATACTGACTTTTCTCCAAAGGGCTCAGGGGAGTGTACATGGTTCCTTCCCTCCTTTTGTCCTCACTACAACCCTACTGTAAAGTAGGTGAAGCTGGGAGTGTGACTGGCCCAAGGTTATCCAGAATTTGAACTTGGATCTTCCAGGTCGAAGTCCAGCACCAGAACCACTATACCACTCTGGCTCTCATATTACCTAAACCTGTCTTTGGGGGTACAAAGCAGGTCACTTTAACATTGTCCTTTCACCCCATCCACCTAATCTGCGAGCCTGGAGTCTCCAGATGGAACATTCACGATAATGACATATATGGTTATCTGCAAAGATCCAGATCTTCTGCCCAAACTATCATTACTAATGTTCTACCATATGCCTGTCAGGATCACTGAAATGCTTCTTTGCCTCAAAACAGGTTTTCAATTCTTGTATTGTACAGATTATTGTAGTTAAAGACAAAAACATTTCAGTATGTTAGCTGATGCTTACATTTTATAATCACCACATAAAAGAACTATAGTAAAACTTTGGCAAGATAGATTAAATTTTTTAAAGCACATGCAAATTATTGCGGATTTCAACAAAAATTTCCCTAAGTAAACTTTTCTAAGGACCTATGAAAACGGAAGCTGTGGATTAGCAGCCATGGAAAGGTGATGTCATCTTGACCTACTGAAAGAGGATTCTAAAAACCTCAAAGGATGACAATAGCACAACTTCAACAAATCCTCTGAAGTGCCCTCCCTTGTTTTCCATACAGCCTGGATTAGTCTCAAGAGATTTTTCAAAATTGAAACACACAACACCACTTTTATCTCATGTGCTCTAAAGAAAATAATCCATAAATGTGTGTCAAAATTGTTATAACTCTTCAAATATAGAACATGTCAAACATGAGCCTTGGGCAAACAATTTACATTCCAAAGGGCCGGCTCAGGCTGAGATTTTTATGGAATTTTACCAAGAACAAATCGACTAATTAAAAGCAGGAAAAATGACTTTCCTCATTTCCCCCACCCACCCAAAACTGTTTCTTTCAAAATGGAAAGTTAATATTCCAAAGGACTAGTGCTGACAGTTACATTCCTTTCAATTTTATATAATTCTTCTACCTTCGACTGGACTTTATATGAGCCTTTAGGGTTTTTCCACAGTCTCTTGCTGCTGTCCAAGCACTTGAAAGAAATCAATATAAACAAAGGTGCTAAGGAAAAAAAACCTGGGTGATAACTGAAATTGTGGAAGTCGGTCAGAAATTGTACAGGCAGAGGCTGGAAGATATGAACAGGTAGAGGAAGGCAGACATACTGTGGCTCTATCAGTACATACAGCAAAGGCTCTATCAGTACACCACAGTGCTGGACACTGCCGAGGAAGAATACAGTTTGAAATCAAAATTGCCACCCTAAATTGGGATGATGTCACATTTGCAGAGTTCCAACACTCATTTGTCATTTGTAAATGATCTGAAAACCAACCGATACTCTCTCTCTCAAATTCCTTGTTCGAACTGAAGAAACTCTTTATCCCATTCCAGCTGCTCACAGTAATTTGCGACCTTACACAAATCTTCTACACAAATACTCATAAGATTCAGTCTGACAAATTTCTATCTTTTTTTTACATTCAAAAGAAAAACCAAGACACGTGAACAACTTTTATAAGATATACAGTATCTGCACAAAAGCATGAATAAAAATACAAATACATCCGATGTAAACTGTTTGTATCTTAAAAGCAGGGTGCATGGAAGAAAATTCCCTCTTCCTTCCTTGGCCCAACAGCCTCCTGCACCCTCCCCAAACCATTCTAGAGAGTTCAGGGACCCTCCAGAGCAGGATGGAGGGACCAAGCGTTATGGAGAAATCAGCTATAGTTGTTTCCCTCCACCCACAATGAATGAAAGTGCCTCTAGTTTACAGATTAGGATACGACTCAAAGATGCAAAACTAATAACTTTTTGTGCAAAGTATTCTACAATAGAAATATGATAATTTCATATTTCTACCAACAGCACAGCAATAGTTATAAGATACCAAGCCACTAGAATACTTCATCTTTTGCAACTCTACAGCTGGCCTACATCATCACTAACACATCAGGTCAAACAATCCACAAGCCATGTATTGTGCCTGCCAATCTCCCTATTTTTGCAGCCCTAATCAGGGAGGCAAAAAGGAGGTATACTGAGCCTCTGGCAGCCTGCCATACATGGCTGGTGGGCTGCATTCAGCTGACTGGGTCACATGTGTGAGCTTGCTCTACAGCAATGAGGAGATAAGCAGAAGTACCCTTGCCCCCTGCCCTCCAAATAATTCATTCTCCAGGTATAAGAGAAAAGGGAGTGCAGCTCATACTTCTCTAGTTTAAAGTCCATTGTAAATGTTACACTAGTGGCAGACAATAATGGCCAAAATTGAAAGAGCTTGGACTCAAGCAAGGAGCCTGGATACTAGCACAGTAAAATCTGGCTTTCTTTGAATAGCTGACCATACCATATCTTAATAAAGAGTTTTTGGAGTTCTCTCTGTTTCCAAAACAAATGTGCAATGTGGCCTGGGTTACCTACTATTCAAGAAAAAACAAGTATAAAGGCTTCTTGGGCAACCATAAATAGTCCAAAGGTCCTTGGATCTTGGCCTAAGATTTCTACTTCCTCCATCCTGAATTTCTTCAACCTATTGGATTCTTTTGGACTTGGCCAACTAGCCCTGTAGCTAAAAAAAAATACCGTTTACAGTTGACATTAATATATTCTTTTAAACAAGTAACAGTAAGGAGCTTTATAATTCAGAAGTACTGTAACTTTTAAAACTAACATGAGCTCATTAAGGGCCCAATCTTATCCAACCTTCCGGTGTCGATGCAGCTACAATGCAGCCCCAACATAAAGGAATAAATGTTCCCTTATTTTGAGGAGCTCCATGATTGCCCACCACCACAGAATGCACTGCACACCCCATTGGGGAAGCTACACCAGGGCTGGAAAATTGGATAGGGTTGGGCCCTGTGTTGTACTTTCTACTGTTAGCTCACTAATATAATATAAGTAAAATGCACTAGGTAAGACTCGCTCTGAAATTCTACAACATCTTAAAAACTGCAGCTTTATTAAAGAATTGGCAGGTTTCAGGCTCCAAATACTCTTTTTTTCTTTACTTATTAAGTTAGCACTTGATGAAAATACTGGACTGCTTAATAGAGCTCACTGTATCTGTAGTTCATTCAAAGTACAGTATCTTTAAATCACAAAAGAACTAAATTAGAAACCTGGAAATCTAATTTATGTGAAACATTTGCCACCAAAAGGTAAATTTCTTTCACACATACCACAAAAGAGGAAAAGCTTTTTTTCCTTCAACCATGTTCTTGGCAAAACTGTCAATCATCTTGATGAGCAGCAAATAAATGAATGCCCAATGATGGGATTCTGCATTATCCTTAAAGAAATCCATCCACTAAACATCAACAGGTAAATGCTTATACCCGACAGCCATCAATTTCAACTATTCATGCAAAAAGACAGGTGAGCTAAACTGGTAAACCTCGAAATTAGAGAGGTATTAATCATCCGGTCACAGCCAATACAAACAGATGTTATTTTTTTAAAGGCAAAATCATCTCTTCCCCCTGAACTTTATTTGCAACAGATAATGTCCTGTTACATTTTTAATCAACCAGATGAAGTTATATTTAAATTGAAAATCTGCTGCACTCACCAAATCAGGCAAGCAAAATTCTAAGATGATTGAACGGCATTACAGAATACACTATTACAGCAGGTAAATTGTAAAATTTACCTGTCACACCACAGAAGTTATTGTGCAGCCACTGCATCTGCAGTTGGAAGCAAAGCTAAGACAAAAATGTAAAGGCTTGTTAAACATATTTAAAAATCCGTAATATTTTATGAATACACTATTAGGGTTGATAGGAAGAAAAAACGCAGCTGCTCTCTTCTGAAGCAGCCAATGAATATTTACATTGCTTATTCTTCTCCGTTTCATGCAAGCCCTAATACTGTACCCTGATATTTAAATTAGACCATGAAAAACCATGAAACCCCATACTATTTTTCTCAATAGAGAAAGCTGCCCAGAAGAATGAAAGCATCTGAACCAGCATTCCATTTCTATAAAAGGATTTCTCCTTTACTTTAGCCAAGTTTCTTACATTTCTGTGCTTTCCATGTAATCTGTAAAATTTAATGACAACACTGGTCATAGTAATGTTTAAACAAATTCATTAATTATACTTAACTATGAAAATAGCCACACGTGAGATGGGAGTTTTAAATCCTCTTAGCATTGCTATAACAAAATCACCTCCATAAGAATGTATATTTTCATCTTAAGGATAGAGCAATCCATACTGACCTATATACATGACATTCATAAATTATGCATACCTTAGCTGATTTCAGTGATTTTATTAGAATGAGTGACAGCACAGTGCTCATCTGTACAACTGTCAATTTCCCAAGTTTTAGAAGACTGGCAAGCTTCTTACTTAAATATAAGAATTGCCACACAAACACAGAAGTGTCTTTCAAATACAGCAGTTCATGGAACAGACCAAGATTTATCCTAGTATCCTATATACCATATTAATTCTTTCACTTACTAAAGTTGTATAAACCACCCACTGTAAAGAGAAAGAAAAAGAAAGATTTACTGGTCTCTCTCTACATTCCATCCTCATCAAGTTGCACAAGATTCTTTATGCATCATCTTACAGAATATACTGGCAAATTAAAAAAACGATGTAATATGAAGAAGGGATTGCTAAGATGTTGCATTATTAACAAAATATAACTTCTTACTCTCTTGTTTGACACTGTTTTAAACAAAAAGATATTGAACATTTTTTAAAAGTCAGATATTACTGGTTTTGATTGTATTATGTCTAAATCAGTGGTTCCCAAACATGTTGGCTCCGAGACCCACTTTCTAAAACTACATGCTATTGGGACCCACCTAGTTTTAAGAGACTTAAAAAAAAGGTTTTACTCTACCAGCTCTATGTTCACTGAATTGTAACTATTCTGGTGGCCTTGCACTTCCCTTTTCCTGACCTTTGATAAGATCCCAGGCACAAACATCAAGAGTAAACATACACCTGTGACTCAGTCTTGCTTTCCATAAGGCTCAATATGTTTTCTTGTCAGCTTGGATTGGGGCGGGAAATTTTCTTCTTGAGTGTTTCGAGGCCTGGGTTTATTAGACCATTCTGATGGCACTGCATTCCCCTTAGCCTGCCTTCAAAGTTGACCAAGGTACATTTGCCTACTTGCGAGTTCATACACATGCTGCTACATTTCACTTTCCATAGGGCTCAATTCATTTTTCTTGTCAGCTATTAGTTTGTAAGTTTCACGACCCACCAAAAATTAGGCAACGATCCACTGATGAGTCTTGATGAGTTCAGGAACCACTGGTCCAAATAGTTACCTAAACTCATTGTTTTGCTACTTTATTTGCTGTAAACTGCTTTGAACATATTTATATATGGAAAACTGGTATACAAATAATCTTGGTTATGACATATGCTGCAAGTTAAAGACCCTTCTGTACAGACACACCTAATGGCGCAATTGTAGCCTGTTTGTGAACCAGTGTAGCTGGCCCTCTGTCAGTTCTGAGTGTCGCAAGAATGCCTGGCTGGGCCCTTACTTGGGTTATATTAAGAGGAAATAGATTCCCTTTTCCTGAGGTGATCTCCAGCCGCCTCCTGAGCTGCATTGGATGCAACGCAAGCCATGTGGCACTGGCTGCACCAGCACCACCCTATCAATTTAGGATAGGGCTGCCTATGGTACAAATTTTTTTGGAGTGATATACTAACATCTTGCAACTCTTCAGGAAAACCAGCCAAGCAATGAGTTAAGTCCTTCCTATAGGTCCTTCCAGTGTTATGTGGCCTACCTTCAATTCTCTCATCTTGTCAGTGTCTTGAAAGTTAATGGTTTTTCAGTTTTTCAACCACCTTTTTCTTTTTAACTGTAAATTTTGTTTTTAAAAGATGCATGGTATCAAATCTAACAAAAAAAGACAGAATTAACCTTACTTCCTTGGAGAACAATTCACCAAGCTCCATTTCTGCACAATTTCCAGACAAAATAATTAGGACTTTGGAACAGGGATCTCCAAACTACAGCCTGGGTGCCAAATCTGGTCCACCTCAAAATTTTATCTGGCCCACAGCAACGTTTTTTGTCAGAGTATTTATTCATTAGGTATCATTTCTCAGTTGGAGCACATCATTGTTTCTTTGTAACTGCCACATTTCTCTTTTGTTTTGAATCATATGCCGTTTACAAAAAAGATTCAAGTAACTCATTCACTCATTTATAAAACTGATTTTTTTGGCCTCCAAAAAGTGTGGCCCTTGTACTGAAAAGTTTAGAGACCTAGCTTTAGAACAAATTTTCTATAGCTTTTAATAGCCTAAAATGCATTTTCTATCATATATCCACTATTCAAAATTGATTTGCAGATCTATTTCCAATATATTGATCGCACTGTGTTTAACCTTGCATAGCCACTGCAGAAGATACAAAAGAAACATATGAGCCAGTACATTAAATAATCAGTCTCCAACAGTGACAGTCAAGCATCCTAAGAAAGATTTTAGCACACGTTAGTAAAAATTCTTACTGATAACATTTTTAGACTATGTGTGGTGGAATCTCTATTGGGTATTTAAGAAAATTACTTTGAAAATGCAAGTAAGTGATTTATAAAATACCCTTTTATTTTCTCAGCTTAATAGAGCCTAAAGCTGCAAATGTAAGTATATTTAATCAGAAGTGAGCCCCACTACAGTAAGTGGAACTTATTTCTGTGTAAACATAGTTAGGACCGGACTATAAATGTTAATCTAGTTTGTTTCAACTGCCTAGTGACTGTGACATATTGGCACATGGGAAGATTTTCAGGGCATTAAGACAACGTGAGTGTTCTTGGCTCCCAGATAGTAAAAGCAGTGAAGAGCAATTTTGGTTAGTTTAGACTGATGCACCAAGGGTTCCGATTTCTGGAGAGGGCAGAATTGGCCATGATCGCACATGACTCTGTTACATCCACACTGAGTTACTGTAACGGATACTATATGGGGCTACCACATTTGAAGCCTGTTTGAAAACTCTGCTGATGCAAATGCTGATGCAAAGATTTTGACTGCAGCCAAGTTTGAGGAGCGTATTACTCAAATTGGTTGTGGTTCATTCCAAGAATATTATATTGGAAAGGAAAGGTATAAATCTCCTAATATTTAAACCATTTGTTACTTCAGTTGAAAAATTTGCACAACAGAGATCAACTGACACTAAAAACCAAATGGAATTAGCCAGCATTATTTTTTGGAAGCTTCTGGACCCAACACTTCTTCTAGATGTACAGAGGTTAGCCATGGTCCAAGGTGCTTCTGCCCCAGTTTCAACTGGTGTACTAGTTGCACCTATTTCTATCTTAGATAAGCCTAGCTATGGTTATCCATTCTTCAGCTGCCTCACATATAGATTACCATAACATAGATTATGGTAATCACATACTGATTACTATGGACAGAGCTGGCCCTAAAATGATGCAGGCAGAATACGGGTGCAGGAAAACTCAATCAACATGGGGGGCCTATTATGGTTGTATATTGGTCAAGAAAGCACAGGGCCAAGGGCAACAGCTTCAATTTCCCTACCCAAGGATGACACTGTGCTCATGTAGATGCTACAGAAGCTTCAACTGTTGTAGAATCTAGTTGCCTGGGTAGTAACAGGGGCCCAGTTGTATGATCAAGTGAAGCCTCTATTGATGCAGCTGCATTAGCTATCAGTTTGTTTCAGTGCAATTCAAGGTTTCCCCACCACCTTTGAAGCACTACGAAGCTTAAGGTGGTTGCTTCCATCTTGTGAGCTCTCTGCCCTGCAAGGTTCAGCTGCCCCCACCCCACACTGTCATTCTTTCAACATTGGCTGAAAGCTTGTTTTTTGCAATAGTCTTTCACATCAATTGTGAACAATGGTCAGCTCTGGTCCTCCCTCTTTTTATTATCTTTGAGGATTTATTTTGGTTATGCTGCTGATTTTGTAATTGGTTTTGTTGCCTGTATTGTTTCTTTGTTTTATTTAAATAAATTTATTGAAAAGATATAAACCTTGCCTTCCCCTCTGATTGCTCTGATAGGGACCCATAGTGGCTTTATACTGTAAGCCAGTCTGGATTTCAATAAAGGCAAGGAAAATCTTTTAAAAAGAATAAAAATAAATATTTGCTTTTTTTCTGTAAATATAACAAAACAGGAAAATTCCTTCAAGATGCTCAAAGAAACACTAGGAAAGAAATAATAGAGAGGCTTCTGCCCAGCTAGTCATGACTAAGTCCCATGGACAGCAAGGCTTACCTTTACTTATCTGGGGGGCAGCACTGGTCTTCTGCAGGATGCGTGCCTGGCCATTTCTGGGAAAAGCCCTCATCTCCTATCAGAAGTTACTCTTGGATCAAACCCGGAAGTGACTTCTGATCTGATCTAAGGGCTTTATACAGAAGTGAGAGGTGCACAGAGGGGTCTGCAAGCTTCCTGCACTTTGAGGAAGGCCAGTGCTGCCCCCCAGGTAAGTAAAAAAAGCCCACTGGTAGTGCCAGGGCTGCACTGCTGCACCCCACCCATACTTCGGTGGTTCTCAATGTCCAAGTAGGACTTTGAGAACCACCAACTTAAGAGATTAATGGGAATGGGCTGGAGAGGGTACGGCGATCGAAGACACACTATAAGGGTCAACGTCCATGCAGGAATAGCCCAAGGAACCATTTTCCACAACTACAGAAGTCCGTCCTATACATTGCTTTGGAGTATTAAGATGGGCAATATTTCCTTGGTTGGTTGGATAGCTGCACTAGTGTTGGAGAAACCACAAAATGGGCATATTGGTCTATGTTTATTCAACCTGTTCCACATAGTTTGCACTCCTCCTAGAGGAGCTCTTTGACCTTTGTTCCTCCCTTTGTAAGTACATGTGTCTACAGTGAGAAGCTTATCAGCACCAGCAGGTTTGCTAGCTGCAGTCTTTCCTACATCGGTAGGAAATAGTCATGCCCAGGACACTTTCAGAGTGGACTACTATAATGTGTTCCACATGTGGTAATCAGTTATTGTCAGGGACTGGGACAAGTGTACTCCACCTTGCAAGGCTTGCATTGGCTACACTTTTGTTCAAATTAGAATACAGTGGAGTTGGACTCACTGCACCACTACCAGACATATACTGTCATCCCATAATCTTTGACAAGGAGTGTCCCAGTTGCCATACTGGGAGAAACTCAGTTACCAGGACTGTAGCAGACAGAGCATCTGGGAGTGTTAGCAGAGGAAGCGGCACCCAAGTGGTATGTGGCTCGGCTTCCAGCCCTGAGGTAAAGGAGGCATGTACACACAGCGTTGCTCTGTAGATAGGTTTGTATTCGAGTTCTCAGTAGTCAGATACACGCCAAGGTCAAATTCCAGAAATTCAGTCAGATAGCAGAACGAGCAGACAGATCTTGTACACAGCAAATGGTAATACAGTTGGACAGCATTTCCCCCTCCTTCCTTCTCAACTCACACTGATAGGGGGCAGCGCTGTGCCTGATATACTACCTGCGTTTCCCCACCACCAAACAGAGCACGGCCATGTCCAAACAGAGCACGGTCCCGCACGTCCTCACTTCTCCACAGCTGCTCTCCTCACTGCTCAGAGGCCGGAATACAGGTGCATCTAGTGACCGGCCTCATGCCACGGCTGTTGTTCCCAGAGCCAAAAGGGTAACTTAGGTCTGGACTGTTGTGCCAGGCCTGACAATCTTCCATATGTGGTTTGTTTAACACTTCCCGTTTTTATACAGTTATAAATTATTTTATGCAATTATCCCGTTTTTGCAATTATAATGACTGCAGCAGTTTGGATCCTGACTAGTGGTACAAGGTAATCAAGTGCCAGATTTACAGTCCTAAGCCATGAAGAGTTGATGTGCACCCTATTCTGGACAGCCAATTTGCCATCAACCAAGTGGCTTTTTCACTGAGCTCTCAATCACTTTTGTGGTAGTAAACTGTAAGTTATGGCTCTGGAGAGTACTGGGGGAGGACAAATACAATGCCACAGGTCATGTGCACTGATTTTTTGCAGAAGGAATGCAATGAGCTTTCTGACTTAGAGCCCAATCCTGCTCTACTTTCCAGGGCAGATATGACAGGAGGGGCAGTCCTAGAGGCTTCCTCAAGGTAAGAAAACATCAGCACTGGAAAGTTGGATAGAATTGTGCCCTTTCAGTCTATCAGACTGTTTAAATAATTCCAAAACATAAATGGAATGCCTTGGTTTAAGTAATGTGGAAGCCCATAAATTTGTGATTCCTTTAACTCTTTGCTTCTAGAACACAAAGGTATATATTCTTTAGGTGGATTAGAGCCTCCTCTAGCTAAATTAACGATAAGCCCAACAAGGTAAATAGGCAGCTCAGATGTAATCTTTCAATTCAAGTTGATCACAGAAACACTAAGAGGTGGGAGACCTCTCCCAAAACAGGCCATCTTGAGCAATGAACCACCAGTCACAGATATGGACAGATTTAATGAGCCCTTATACTACCAGTCATGCCTTCCCAATACATGCCCGACATGGAGGCCCTCAAGTCTGCACTGGCAAAATAGCGAGGTGAAGGAGACAAACATACCCCCTATGGCTGTTGCAGCCCCCATAGGATGCATCGCTACTCCTACGGGGCCCAGCACAATAGGATTGGTCTGCTCACTGCTTCTTTACTCATAACAAATCAATCAATCAATAGTATTTATACACCGCTTTTCAACACAAAGTTCACAAAGTGGTTTACAGGCAAATAGTAATAATAAAGTTAAATGGTTCCCTGGCCCAAAGGGCTCACAATCTAAAACAATGCAGAACACCACCAGCAACAGTCACTAGAAAAGACACTGCGCAGGGGTGAAGAGGGACAATTACTCTCCCCCTGCTAAATATAAGAGGAACACCACTTGAAAAAGTGTTAAATATTTGCATTTTCAATTGTCTAAATTTGTATAGCAAAATCTTTGAGTTCTACTCTTCAACCCACAATTTTTGTTCAAAAAACAACGTTTTTTTCTGACAAGCTTTCAACATAGAGACAGCCTTTTTATTGTGGATCATATATCTGAGAGAAATGCAGGTTATACTGGACACAAGAGAGGCCAAATCCACATATTTATTCATATATTGTAAATTACATTTTTTAAAGTTGTTTTTGATTTAAAAGGAGGCATTTAAGTTAGATTGCATGCACAACTAAAATGTTAGCGTTCGGTTATTTGAAACATTTGATACCCAAACTTTAAAAAAATCAGCCAAGTTCCTATATATTATATAACTGAGAAGTCACCTCACATTTCTAATTGGCTGTATTTGTATCCAGTACATTCTGAGCTAAAACTCTTGCCACATTTGAACACATTTGCCTTCAATATTTGCTGTAGAAAGAAATCAGGAAGGTGTATCTTTGTCACAGGATGGATAAAAATCAATGGCCTTTTACAACAAAACCTATATAAATAGAACTAAATCTTATTTTTTAAACTACACTAAATGAAACCTGGATTTAATATAAGCTTAGTTTATATTCACAAGATACCAAAACTGAATCCATAATCATGCAACTTACAGGCATCAAAGCTTACTTTGCAATATAAAAGATTATTATAGGAAAAAATATTATTTGGGCAAATTGCAAGATCAAGCATTATAAATATAACTGCACAGGTCATGTCTTTTATTCATTAATATGGCAAATTATGAATATGTATGCTTTTAATAATCAGGCACCATGAACTTTTACTTCCTAATGTCACATAGATGCACAATTATTGGGAAGAACCATCAGTCCTTGCTAATAGGAAGATCAGAGTACTTACATGGAGATCAAAAGAAGGGTTTTAGGGCCCAATCCTACCTAACTTTCCAGTGCAGATAGCCACAAGGCAGTTCCTAGGTAAGGGGGATCACTATTCCCCCACACAGGATGCCAAGCACACTATGTTGGCACAGCTACATTGGTGCTGAAAAGTCAGGCCCTTAGTTTCATGCAAGGGGCTTGAACCACGGGAACTTTTAATTCTTCTTTGAACAGGTAGAACATGCCTGCAGTGCCTTATCACAAACTGCTTCCAAAATTGCACTTAATTTCAAAAGCAGTTTGCCAACTAGCATGGGTGGGGTGAACTGGGGTAGAGAGCTGTTCCCTTAAACCAACAGCACTATCAGACACTAGGTTCAAGATACTTTATAGTCTGCCTTTAGTGGTAGAAATGAGCTCTTCGTGGGTACGTTGAAGGGAGGTGGGTCAGAAGACCACTCAAGGATCTTCCACTATAAACTTACTGTTCGGCCCTTAGTGTTTCAGCTTGGCCCCTAGAGTACACAGAAAGCCAAACAAACAAACTGATGTCAAAACTGTATATTTCTGTCTAGCACATCAAGAAAAACTTACCTTACAAACTCATTTAAATGTTGTTTGTTTTAAGAGAATATAGGAAACAAGCCTGATTAGGTTGCAATTTTCTTTGTCTAAAATTAAAAAAAGTTTTGTGGTGTTTCAGAGCATTTATTCACTTTCTAATACAACATTAGGTTAGCACTACTACTCTTCCATAACATTTCTCAAGCAAGTTTTAACCATAGGTAGAATACCACCAAAGCCACAATCAAGGAGCTCTTACAAATTTGTCCTAATTCAATACAAACCACTTACCCAATATCAAAATCAGCAAAATGAAAAAAGCTAGACACAAACCTATACCAGAAAAGTGATTATGAAGGCTCTCACAATACATATTTCTCACTGAGATCAGTGCAGGAACTGCATACAAATTACTGTATGTTGCAATATTTATATAGTTAGCCCTCAAATCTGAAAAACTAATAGGGGTAAAGGGGGTGTCTATTAATTCCAAAAGACCATTAAAATGAGGATTCACCTTTACCTAGTCCTTATAAAAAGAAAAGTTTAAGCAGTTTTATTCTATACTGCCAGTGCTAAAATTTTGCAAAGTACATGTTGAAGTAGAGAGATGGCACAGCAATTCTGTTGACTCAATATCAAAACAAACACTTCTTTGAAACAGTTCATTATGGTTGCTCAGTGTCATGTTTGAACACATTCAGTTCCAAGATGGAGAAAGTGAGAAGAGGCAGGTTACCTAATTACAGGCAAGGAAATGAAGGTGAGGTCGAGTGTGTGCCACTTTCTTCATTTTGGGACTAAAGTCTGCACACATGACAATAAGTGGGGGATCTGCATAAACAATTCAAAAAAATGTATGCTCTTCTTCTTTTCCTGCCTGATGAAGGCTTCTTTGTTTAGTGTTTTTGATAACCATGATATTATCTCTTATTTGCTCTGTTTCTTGCTCTGAGAACCAACATTTAAACTTAAACTGATACTTTCTCCATATTTTTCCACGAAAACAATGTCTCCCACTTTGTAGTAGTCATAGTATACCATATCCTGAGCTCTTTCTGAACTCTTGTAGTACTGACCTAATGCGTCATTGTGTCAAATTATTAGACTTTAACATGTCATAATCTTCTCTGACGACATTGCTCCTTATTTGCATTTTTAAAATACTGTACCCATCTCTATTGCACAGACAAGATGCTCTAAAAACTATACTTGGCTTCATAGACATTGTTGCTCTTTTAAAATCATTGTTCCGTAGTAGAGTTATTTCTTCAAAGAAAACTGCTGCAGTCATATATATTTGTATCATTTTAGCTCAGATCTTTAGCAAGATCACAAGCCTTGCTATACCAACAGCTTAGTACTTCAAACTGGAAACACTGACTGCTGTGCCACCATATCTTTATGCAAGCATTAGCAGACAGAAACACCCAGGTCTTAAAGACTGGGAAGTAAACATTCATAGGTTTTAGATATTTATTATATTTCAGGATTTCTCTGCACGAGCATGTCTCTACACTTACAAGTGGGAAAGAAGAAAAGGTTATAAATGACAACTACTTTTCTACATCATTAGAAAATTGGGTTCTCAAGAACATGTTATAGATCAATTTTAAACAGCAAGTTTTAAGATACAAAATTTAGGAAGCAGTCATATTAAGGCATACAGAATGGAAGATATTTTAACAGATGGTATATATTAGGTATGCAGAATCTTTTTGCTTTTATCCTCTCAATCTGTCAGACACAAGTGAAAGATTACTACAGATTGGTGAATTCATATATAACGTTTTTCTTAAGATATTAAAACATTTTCACAATAATTATATTTCTGATGTTTCCAAGACCCCAATCTCTCCTATAACATCTCCTGTTTTTGGAGGAGATAAAAGGAAGACTGACTGAAATGACAATTCATAGGACGACAATTCAAAGGACAATTCATGTATAGGAGGTACACATTCTTACAGAAAATCTAACAGTGCCTTAAAGGACTACAGCACCTCCCTAATTATAACTGTCATTAATTTGGAAATAAATTCTGTTGATTTCAGTGAGACCAACTTAGATGTGCACTCTACAAATTCTACAGATAAGCTAGTTACAGTCTGAATTTTAAGCAACAAAATTCAAGGAACACTTTACATTTTTACTTTGAAGAAATAAGTTAACCAAGAGGATTAATATAAAGCAAACAACTGTAATTGGTAATTAACACAAGTCCACCAAGACCTCATTAGTATTATGTGACAGGCCCCACATTTAGTTTGCTTTAAAAAAGATAACCAATAAGAATTCAAATATTATTTGACTTCAGTATACTTAATGATCTCTGTAAGGCAGAATGTAATATACAAAAAAATGAAGACACAACTTTTAGATAATTTTTGCTACTATTTGAAAGATGAATCCTTAAAGCCATTTTTTCATGAGTAGATCCACACAAACCAAGTTTCAACTCAAAGACTAATAAGTAGTCTCAAAGTCATAAAGATTTTGTTTGGAAAACTTTGAGCCAGGATGGAATTGTATTTAAACCACATAAAGGATTCAGACACATTAGATCAAGAGTATAAGGGTGTGCTCATGCACACGTGCATTTTCTTAACAGCACAAACTGCCTGGCATATTAAGGTTCAATGCTATATTTGCTCTTTTGACATTTTTAATGTATTGAGTTGATCACAATATTTTAAGAATTGAAATCTGGCACATTTCATTTAACAGTTGTTATAAACTGTAAAGCTCTCATTAAAAAAAAAAAAGAACTTCAAAAAAATATTTTTAATCTGCATCCAAATGTTTTAATGTCCAAAAGTGGTGCACAATCTCCTGTACTTCTATTGAAAAATTAACTGGACTTTGAAACCTAAGTTATCCTCCTGCCTGGAAACATTCCTTAGAACAGGGCAAGAAACAAATATTTAAGGTATCTGAATGCAAAACTTTTCACAAGCAATGACTTTTGTAAAAGTAGAAGTAAAGAATGAAAACACTGTAGAATCAAACACTACAGCAAGAACATAGCTCTAGAAATGTTTCCTTTCACTCTCAAACATAATCAGACACTAAAAAAATATTGCAAGACGAAGACTGAAAAAATCATAATGAATCTCTCAGATGAGAAACTAATTGGTACTAAGTACACAATGGCTTACATTTAATCCTGTTAATAATCACACAAAAAAGAAATAAAAGACTCACTTTTCAGCCATCTCTCTGGACGACTGGGCTAAAATAACAGCATGACTAAATCTGACATTGACCCCTTGGCCCTGCTAGAAGTTTAAAGAATTCCTTTGAGTCTTCTGAGATCATTTCCTCCCACCACCACCCACTGCTCAACAACTCCAAAAGAGTGGGCTAGTCCCATACATTCGACAGTCTTTTTGCAGAAAGGTAGAAGAAAGAATGGCTACACAGAAACTTTGTTCTAGCTGTTGTAGTGATCTAACACTAGATTTAGAACACACTCAAGAACTGATGGTAACAGTACATTAAAACATTTAATGTAAGTTTCCTTGATACACCTCTTTCAGAAAACATTATTTTTACAGCAGCAAAAAAACCCAATGTCTTACGAAGTGCTTCACAGGAAAACCAAATTAAGTATCCAAGATGAGGCAGATTTTAAATGGGCAGCTTGCATTCATATTAAATATTTTCACACACACACACACACACACACACACACACACACACACACACACGCTTTTTCAAGCCTACTGAATGGGAAAATACTATTCCAGTTTACTTCCAGGATTAAGATTACAGATACTATCCTTATACCACAGAGTCAGCATTCCCCCCCTCAAAGTACTATGGAAATAACAACTTACAATACCCTTCCTCATAGTTCTGTATATAATTATTGATGAGGAATTTACCTTTTAAAAAGGATGAAAGTAGCACAATGTTCAAAAGTATGCCATAAAAAGAAATATTTGACGACTACATTATGCAAACTACTGCATTATATCGCAGTACATTCATTTCAACATGATTAGGCCGAAGTTCTTTTAATACTAAACACAATTATAAGAAAACAGAAGTTTTTACAAGGTATATTTAATAATAAGAATGAATTTCCCATCCCCCTGCCCCCAAACTTCTGTCAACCTGAGATGTAATGTCTGAAAGAGATGTGTTTCACAGCTCTGTATCTTAAAGAATTTAACTCACAACACTATACAGATTGGCAACAATACTCTTTACATGAGAATATTTTAAGAACTCACATACTACAAATGTAAACTGATTTTTCTCTCTGCTTCAATGAACTGCCCTGAATGTTGTTCCTCATATCCTATCATTGTCTCTCTGAAAAGTGTGCAGACCCTATCTAATCCTTTTAACGTTTATTCTTCTGTAAGGCAGAAATATAAATACATGTCAGACTAACTGTGGACAACGGATAAATAACATGACCACCAGGGCTACATTGTACAAGTGTTTTACTTACTATAATTGTGCCTACTATATAAAAGTGCAATTTAGCTGCCTAGAAACAGTTTTTGCTTCATGAGCAATTGCAAGAAAGAGTATTCTTTGTGTGATTATAAAATTTGTTTATAAGCCATGGCAAATTGGCACCTATACATTTTTGTACACCAAAAAAAAAAGTAGTGCAGAAAAGGGCTTCCAACTGTCTATCTCACACAACTATTGAAAATCTTCTACTTTCTATTTTAACAGGGAGGAATGATATGTAGTAGCAAGTTGTGCCCACCACTGCCCACAGAGGAAAAGACAAGGGTGGTGCATACAGCCCTGCATGCCCAGGATGAGACATGCAGCCTAGTGGCAGAGTACATAGGTACCTAGTGTTGGATGCGAGTGAGTGGTCTCTGCAGCATTATTTTACACCTGACGAGGCAGAGCAGGCGGAAGTTCGATGCAAGGAAGACTTTTCCCCCTATGCATGCACCAGAGCATTGGGAAGTGTTGTTCTGTATAAAATGTACACTATCAATATCATGCACTGTTGACAGGACCATGATGAAAGCAAGCTTAAGACATTAAGGTAGTTTCGCCATCATTTCATTTTCTGAAATATAAGCAGTCTGGTACTTTTTATTTTCTCTATACCAGCATCAACAATTTGAATGTTATTGAATAAAGTTACCAAAAATTAGCCTTAATACATACATTATCAGCACTTCTCCTATCCCATTTTCAGTACTATAATCATCCATAACACATTTCCATGTAGATGATGTGAGAAGAAAAAAGAATTCCCATCATTGCACAATATAAATAAAATAGCTAGAATTGCCAATTAAGATACAGGTATATTTAGATTAACCCCCTTCATCATGAAAATCTAGATCATTGCTTGGATTCTATAACATTTTTTAAAGAGTTTTGAAAATTATTTTTAAAAGGAGGTATTTAAAAGGCAACCATGTGGAACCAAAAAAAACTCCTGACAGATGTGTAAAGCTCTTTGATAGAATTCTACTGATCTGTGTGTGTTTTTTAAAGAGTAAAATTATCAAATGGCATAATGTAATGAAAGGTCTTTTCAGAGATATTACTAAATTAGACGAACATAAACATGGTCAGCAGAAATAAGGGCATAGAGAGAGAAGCTGGAAGAGTTAATGGTTTGTTTAGGCAACTAAACAAGGGGCCAGATTTCAACTGCTAGTACTAATGTTAATTGTTGCATTTATTTAAATCATTTAATGACATAAGATTTGAATCTGTATTGTTTTGAGAAGATGACTGTCTAACACCAACTATGAATTACTCTACTTGTAAATAAGTTCTGTTCACATGTCCATGTAAATGCATTTAGACTAGAGATACAAGTATTCTTGTTAAAGGTAAGTTTCTATACTAGTTGTTCACCCCTTAAGTGCATAATTATATGCAAGAAGATGTACTACTTATTAGCACTGGATAGAACTCCTTTTGTCCTTAAGAACCATATCAACAAGAAAATTGCAATATGGGTAGTGTAAAGTCTTTTTATTTGAATGGGTATTTGATGGTGAGAATTAAGCAAGAACAGACTACTTTTACCTTTCTAAAACTGTTATGGCAATTACTATAACCTCTCCATCAACCTCTGGAACAGAGAAGGATACACATTAGCATTAACATACAAACTGAGCTTTTATATGATTGATATAAATATTATATACGCACTATGAAGGCAGCCACAATACTGTTGATCACAGTGCAAAAGTATCAGGGCTTTCTACAAATACTTCAGTAGTTCTGTAATAATTCCAATACCAATAATTCTGTATATCAAAGTTCAGCTATTTTCTTCTACCTTACATTTCTAAGGCTGCAACACACTTACCTAGGAAGAAGACCCAATGAACTCAGTGGACCTTACTGATGCGTAGATCCACCTAGGATTACAATGAAAATTTCATATACAATAATGCAGAGGTTTTCAAACTGGGGTGTTGTGAAGCCCCAGCCTGAAAAGCCCTGTTATTCGCCCCTTGGGAGGGGGAAAAGCAGCAACATGATCAGAAAGATTGCACTGCTGCTGGGGGTAAATGATCTTTTTAGTACTTACCCCACACAGTCCCAGCTTCCTCTGCAAGGCTGTCCACACCTCCTAGCAGCTAAAAAAGGTTTTTAAAAGTCCACTTCCTGTTTTCAGCACAAAACCGGAAGTGGCCGCCTTTTTTTTTTTTTAAGCTGTTAGGAGGCTTAGGGAGTCCTGCAAAGGGGCAGAGGGGTCTGCAGGCTCCCTGAACCCCCCAGGAGGCTAGCACTGTGTGGGGTAAGTACAAAAAAAGACAATTTAGCCCCAGAAGCAGTGCGATCTTCCCGATTGTGTTGCTGCCTTCCCTCCTCCCCCACAACAACTTACAGTGGTTCTCAAACTACTGAGACATTTGAGAACCACTGCACTAATGCTATTTAGCATGTTCTAGACTTGCATTCTACCTATTTACATCTAATGATCTGGATTATTTTTATATAGCTTATGCAGTTTTATAGAGCTTGATATACTTTCAGAGTCAGATTTTGCACTTCCCATCTATTGCCATTTTATCCGCCTTGAAAACCAACAAATAAAATATTTATTTATCCTTAAGTTTCTACAATTTTGCTTTCCAAAGAAGCAAATGATAACATCTGCACTCCTTTTAATTGCTACAAAATTTCACGTAAAAACAGACAAAATTAGTTTTCCCACCAATTCTTGTAGCTCAAACAACAATGCAAGGCTTTTTCCCAACCAAACAGGAACATAAATAGGTGGGGATAAGGAAGAAAGATCAAACTGATGAGGGAAGTAAAAAAATTCCCTTCCTAACAATCAACAAAACGACAAAAAAGGAAAAAGTGAAAAAGTCACCCAGAATATGTGACCATGTAAGCATGGGCACTCTTGCAGAAAACCTAGTCTGCAACCCAAAGCCATGGGAAATTTAAATTAGTTAAAGCCAAGGTCCACAATAGGCAGAGAAATCTGCACAGATAAAAGGGGCTGCTACGGCTGCAGGTATACTTAGTCTAGATCACTAGAGATTTCCACGCAAACTTTATTAGTTTTATTAATTTTTTTAAATAATCAAGAGATTCAAGTGTATCCACATTACACCGTAAAGAAGATTAAGGTTTTTTTTCCCTTTAATCAAATATCCATATGCATGTGCTGTTCCTAGCAAAGGGTAGAAGGATTCCCACTGCTTATTACAGCTCCAGGGTGCACACTGTTATAATAATTCATGCACAAAAAGCTCTTCGAATGTTTAAATAACGTTAACGTTCCTATAAACAAAAGTAAGAAAAAAGGAAATTTAAAAAGAATCTGATAGCTTTAAACTTCACCCATTCTATTATATAGAAGTAGAACATACTATATCATTTCAATGTCATACAACAATTAAATGGCACTGCAGTGCATAGACATGCCATACTTTGTTTACTGTATAAAGCCATACTTTTATGACACCAGTCTTAAGCAAGAGAGCATCCTGGAACTATGGGCTTTGAAATAAGAAAACACTAGAATAAAAGACTATTATTGGGGAAAATACAACTGGCAGCCTGTGTATGCAACTGCTGTATACTCTTGACAGAAAATACTACAAGGGTTGCTAGAAGAACCTAACAGCAGAGCTTTTTAATGCAAGGGTATTTACTTGAAATATTTCTATACATATCTTGGGATACTAATGTAATACATGGTAAAAATCTACACACTGAAATGGTTGTGCATTTAAATCTTGAGCCACAACTTTTATACACACAGACTGTTATTTGCTTCAAGATTGGCACTTCTATTCTTGAACCTGTACAAAGCAATTTTTTTCTAAAATGTACAGGCAAGTATGCAGTTATCTTGCATGGAAGAAGACCTCAAACACTTTCTCAAATTAAAATGTCTGCCTTTTCTTTACTGTTTTTTAAATAAAAGTTTACATATCATACAATAAGATTACCATTTAGCTTAATACGTAAAAAAATTATAGATTGATCAAAATACTATATGGCAGAGATGACCCCCCACCCCCGCTACTCTAGTAAAAAATAAATTAGAAATTGACAGTGTAGAAATTTGACACAGCACTAGCAAAAATGATGAGCACTTTTTCAAATATATATACCATTTTTTATATACCACTTTTCAACAAGAGTGTTCAAAGTGGTTTACATGGTTTAACACAGTTAGTGGTTTAGCTAAATAAGTGGCTTTCCTTAATGTATTCTGATAGTGAACCCAAGTAGTATTATATTACAATAATATTTTTGTTAGCTATGTTTTCAAAAGTTAGGCTGATGTAAATTTTTAACAGGCCAGAAAGACAGGCTAGATACTGAACCCAATTTTAATTCAAGCAAGGAACATTTTATTATTCAGACAGGATTTTTTAAAGTTGTTGTTTCAACTAAACGTGTGTTTTCACAAGTTCAAGTGTGTAGAAAAGGTAACATTTGAAGATATTTTCCCTGAGGAAATAGCAGCAAGAATGACTTCCTTTGTAGTCAAACACACATACAAGCATTTTTAGGAAAATATTGCTTCTATACTGGTATGGGTGCCTCTATGTTTTTCAAAGACCAAGTGCAGACTGTTTCCAGGAAAAATACCAGCAAGAGAATAGAAATGAAAAGGTGTCTCTCAATATTCTAAAAGTTTGGCTTCCTGCTTCTGCCTTCACTGGTAAGATGAATTTGTTTAAAGGATAGTTTGTATTACTTATTAGTGATGGTATTACTTATTAGTTTAAGGTATATGTGAGAGCTTTTGGGCCAAAGTAAAATTCCATGTATGGTGAAATTCCATGTATGCCCAATAAAATTCTATTCTATTCTATTCTATTCTAGTTGCTCAATGGAAGGCTTTGAATTGTACAAGCAAGGTTGCCAATGCAAAAAATATTAGATCTTACAAGACTTTCATTCTGTACTGATTCCAGCATCTGCATGAATAAGTGTTTTTATTGCTTCTATCAAAATATTATCCAAATTTTTGCTAATATTAAAAAGTGAATCCTTATTGAAGTCACATTGTGTCCCCACAACACAATGTAACTTCATAGTACATACAATGAATGTGACAAGGCCAGTTAAGGTCAGAAAAAAACCTACTAAAATGAGTAGCTCCTTTAAAACACTATGAAAGAGTATAAGCAATGTTTTAATCTATTATTTAAAAGAATCCTAAATGGCAATATAAGTACAAAAAAAAAATTAACATCAGATAAAAAGCAAATGGATTCAAAGTACAGCACAAATGTATTCAAAAAGTGAACTTCATGAAAAGGAAACTAATTGTTCTCAATGCTGTAAACTAATTGACAATATGAAAACCTCTAAATCACTTCTGGTCACATTAACATATGCACAAGTCAAAAAGAAAGCCGAATATAATTCTACAAACATTACACTTCTTTGTAATGCTGCTTATCACTTTTGGAAGAAGCTGGGTACTTGACAGCATTACAAGCTAGGCATTTTCCAAACTAGCAGGTGGATGTCAGAAAACCTGGGACGAATACTGCTGGGACAGTCAACAGAGGCTCTACCATGAGAAGAACATCAAAATATCTAAATAGCACACTGATTTCCAAAATTACTAAAATGCCAGCCAAAGCTAGCAGGAAGATTTCTATGTTTCTAAATGAAGCTTTCAGTCTGCTGAGCAACTGCTCCAAAATGTATTTTAAATTCAGTATTTTCAAAAAACCGTGACATTCAGTGTGTATTGTAATAAAATATTCATTCTTAGCTATCAGAATACCCAAATCTATATGCCTTAATTTTTTTAAGTCAACCATTATACTAAATAAAAGCAAAGTTCTCTTCAGAATAGTCTATTGGAGCCTACTAGTTCCTGGAGAACTTGGGCTCTAGAAACATATTAGGAATTCATTGCTCCATACAACTAAAGAACGGGAATTTTACAAAAGCCATATTATCAGCTGTAAAGAAAAACAACAAAAGTAATGGGGGCATTTGCCTCAGGGTGGGCAGACCCTAGTGGGACAGAACTGAATACAGTATTAACCCAACACATGAAAAGCATGGCGATTAATACTGCAATTATGTGTGGGGAAATGTGTCAAAAGGCAAACAACAAGAATTATGGTGCCAACCAATGATCACAACTGAAACTGATCATCCGTCTCCTACCCCTCTTTTTTTTAAGTATCAGAGATCTCTAACTTACTCTTGCAAAAACGTATCTACAGAACACAATATCGTTTTCTATATGGATTTTAACCAAAGAACAAGCCATGCTAAATAAAGCACATGCAGAGCTCAAAAAAAAGGAAAAGGAGTAATTGAGGACATTGCAATCTGTCGCTGGACAGCATTTACCAAATTAGAAATGAAGAAAAAGGCTTTAGAAAAAGCAAAAATATTCACAGGTATTGTATGAGATGCAGAAGAAATAGTTACAATGGATTATCAATTTCCTAATGAAACTAACAGCTTCATTAATACTAAGTTGTTTAAAATTTTTAAAAATGTAATCCTACAACTATGGGGGAACAGCACCACTACTGAAACTGTAGAATTTGAGGTGCCTGATACAGCAGTTATTCCAAAGTACCCTACTTTGTCAAAATTGAATGAAGGTCATCTCAGAAATGACAACGAAGCGCAAGGTTAGGCTACATTAAACCAGAAGGCAAAAGAAACCAAGAATCTTTCTGAAGATCAAAGAAACCAGCAAACACAAAAGTAATTGAAGAAGCTAGTTAAGCACTGCAAGAGTTTAAAAAGAATATGCTTAATTTCTTCCACAGTGTTCTTTCAGAAAAGAACAAACGGCTAGATTTATACACAGATCTCTAATTAATTCTAAAACAAATGTAACATTGGGTAATTTTAAACAAAATGGTCCTAATCCACCAGAGTTATGTAGTTTATCTCACTGACAACAACAGGTTTAAGCATATCTAACTTTGATGGACTGTGATCACAAGCCAGGATCCAAACTGTTATTTTAAGGATGTCCAAGGGTTTTGGCTGTCCATTGAGCCTTTTTATTTTCTCCCCTTGAACAACAGACTCTCGCTTTTTGCCAAACTACAAATTGTGAAAGTCTCCTCACCAAAAAAAAAAAGTCTTATGCTGGGAGGGGATAGTGCCTGCTGTTCCATAAACACATGCCAAAAGGCGTCATGGGTGTGAATTAATTGCCTGCTTCTTTGAGTCATGGTGATGGGTTTATACTATGTACATATTATCATTAACAATATGGGTTTTTTACCTTGTATATAATGATTCCTAGGGATAGTTACCTGAAAAAAGGTTAACTTTGAAACTCCCCAATTTGACTAGTATGGTTTTCATTCGTGAGGTTACCAAATTCGTAAAAACATTTACACATGAGAAACGAAAATCCTTCCATAGAAAAATAAAAAAGTGATGGAAATTACTCTGTCCCACATCACTGAATGTGATTCCTTTTTCTAGTTTACCTAAATCAGTTTTTATAGTAATTTAGCAGTTACTAAAAGGGTTAATGATCTCAAAGGCACAGATATGTTACACCTGAAATAAGAACTGAATCCAGTCTTATGCAAAAAAAAGTAGCATCACTATATCAGACAATGCAATTCATTTATTGTATTTGCAATGCAGTCACATGACCACAGAATAAAACTACTTTCTGTCACAAACACCTAACTCATTTGTAAAAAAAATTACCATTACACTGTTCTATCCCATTGACTCGGGGCAGACTACAGCAATTTTACCAAAAGTGAGAGATCTGTCATCATCCCCAAGGGCTCTCAAGTCCAGGCAATCGATGTCAAGAGCACAGGGAGAGGGCAAACTCTATTACACACAAAAACAAACATTTGTATATTACAGGATAGGAAACAAAAAATGGTAAGAAAGTACAAGTTCTTCTGGCAACTAATATTTTCTCGAACCTACTGCTTCTCCCCCTAACACACATCTACAACTCTCTCACCACATAATAAACTCATATAATATCACAGTGAGGTATTAATTAAAACATTTAACCAGTTGCTGCCTCTCAAGCTTTGCCTACCTCACAGGGTTGCTGAGAGAATAAAATGGAGAACCATGTAGACTACCCTGCATTCTTGCAGGGATAAAAATGAGATAAAGAGGCAGAGTCAAAAGGCATCTAGGAAGCCACATAAATGGTACCACTAACGGACATTGCTTCCCTCCCGCCTCATCCTGCCGTAGCCTGCTACAAATACTCACCACCTGAGCCACTGTTAGCCCAGGGATCTTTATCATTGGAGTAATGCTATTGACCTTTCCTCCTACTCTGTTCAATGGCCAACATTTATTATTATTATTATTATTATTATTATTATTATTTATTAAATTTATACCCCGCCTATTGCCCGAGGCACTCAAGGCGGCATTTACAACAATAAAAATATATAAAAACAACATTAAAAACAATTTAAACAATATTAAAATACAATAAAACAAAAAATTAAACAACAAAGTTTAAAACAAGCCATGTGGATCATAAAATATAAAAGTATAACCAGCCAGCCAACCAGCCAACCTGTCAACAGTTAAAAAGCTTTTTGAAATAAAAAGGTCTTCAGCCCCCGTCGAAAAGTTAACAAAGAGGGGGCTGTTCTCAATTCGAAGGGGAGGGTATTCCAAAGTTGGGGGGCCACCACCGAAAAGGCCCTCTTCCTGGCCGCCGCCCCTCTCACTTCTCCTGGTGGCGGCACAGTCAAAAGGGCCCCCCCAGATGATCTAAGAGTACGGGTAGGATTATATGGAAGGAGGCGGTCCCTCAAATACCCCGGACCCGAGCCGTAAAGGGCTTTAAAAGTCAAAACTAGCACCTTGAATTGGGCCCGGAACAGAATAGGCAGCCAGTGTAGCCGCCGGAGCAACGGCTCGACAGAGTCAAACCGACATGCCCCAGCAACCACCCAAGCTGCCGCGTTCTGTACTAGTTGTAATTTCCGGACCGTCTTCAAAGGCAGCCCCACGTAGAGCGCATTGCAATAATCTAATCTAGATGTCACTAGGGCGTGGGTCACAGTGGCCAGGTCCGCACAGCTCAGGTACGGCCGCAGCTGGCGAATCAGCCGAAGCTGAGCAAAGGCTCCCCTGGCCACCGCCGACACCTGGGACTCCAGGTGTAGCTGTGGATCCAGGAGAACCCCCAAGCTGCGAACCTGCTCCTTCAGAGGAAGTGCAACCCCATTCAGAGCAGGACGATAGTCCAATACCCGAGCTGTGGATTTCCGAACCAAAAGCACCTCTGTCTTATCCGGATTTAATTTCAGCTTGATCACCCGCATCCAGCCCCCAACTGCCTCCAGACAGCGATCCAGAACCTCAACCGCCTCCTCAGAATCAGGGGGAAAGGAGAGATAAAGTTGGGTGTCATCAGCATATTGATGGCACCCCACTCCAAACCCCCGGATGACCTCTCCCAGCGGTTTCATGTAGATGTTAAACAGCATGGGGGATAAGATGGAACCTTGCGGCACCCCAAACTTAAGAGGTCGGGGTGCCGAACAAGCATCCCCCAGCACCACCTTCTGGGATCTGTCAGCCAGGAAGGAGCGGAACCACTTCAAAACAGTGCCCCCAAGCCCCAACCCGGCCAGCCGACCCAGAAGGACACCATGGTCGATGGTGTCGAAAGCCGCCGAGAGGTCCAGCAGGACTAACAGGGTCGCACTTCCCCTGTCCATCCCCCGGCGAAGGTCATCCACCAAGGCGACCAAGGCAGTCTCCGTCCCGAATCCCGGCCTGAAGCCAGATTGGAATGGGTCCAGATAATCCGTTTCCTCCAGTATCCTCTGAAGCTGGGACGCCACCACCCGCTCAATCACCTTGCCCAGAAATGGGATATTTGAGACTGGCCGGAAGTTGTTTAAATTTGTGGGATCCAGGGAGGGCTTCTTCAGAAGGGGGCGAACCATCGCCTGCTTCAAAGCAGGCGGGAGCACCCCCTCCCTCAGAGATGAATTCACCACCCTCCCCATCCACTCGGCCAGCCCTCCCCGGGCAGCTCTAATTAGCCATGCCGGGCAAGGGTCGAGCGGGCAAGCAGCAGGTCTCACACTCCAGAGAATCCTGTCCACATCCTCAGGCTCTACAAAAAAAAAAAAGCAAATCCTAATTTCAAAAAGCAAATCCTAATACCAATGTATGCTGTTCTATCAGTGCTTACAGGACACAGGATCAGGTCATAAATGTCTCACTGGAAAAAAAGGTTTGGGGTCTACTCTAGATCAGGCCCAGCTTTCTTTACAATTTATTTTGACTGCCTTCTCATAAATAAAGTTCATTTCACAGCCTAAATCAACTTCATTCCCATACTTAGGGCGCAATCCTATACTGCGCTGAAATGGCAAGGCCAGCCGGCCAACACCATATCCTAGCGCAGTATAGGTGAGGCTGGAGCCTCCACATGGCAAGGGAGCGTGTGCTCCCTTATACTGTAGGGAAGACTCCAGCCTCCACTATGTGCACCTCGGATCTGCGCCTGCTAAAGAGCAATCAGCACCGCGCAACCTCACAGACGAGCTTAGGATGTGGCCATATGGCCACCTCCCAAGCCCGCCTAAGTCCCACTCCCACCTCCCTCCCTCACATCCCCGTGCAGCCTCAGCAGAGCCTCCCTTGCACTGACAGGCTTCAGTCGGCGCAAGAGAGGCTCAGCGTGGGCGCAGCTCGAGCACTGCCGCGGGGTGAAGATCAGCACTCCCGTGTCAGCGCTAAGCATGCAGCGTTGGCTCAACCCCGTTGCACTGATGCTGCAGGATCTATAGGATTACACTGTTAGTTACGTACCCTTAAACCTTTTCTGAAAGCCCAATTTTTAATATTTTAGGTGCCAATTTTACAAATTAAGACTGTCCCATATCTTTGTGATGACATACAGTGATAGCTCAGTATCCATGGGGGATCCTTTCCAGGACCCATCACAGATACCAAAATCCGGGGGGCAGGAGATTTGCATGGTGCCACAAAACTTACCTGAGGCTGCTTGTGGCTTCCCAGCCTCCTCAGAAGCCTCCAGGATGCAACTGGAAGCCACTTCTGGTTTCACCAGTGACTTCCGGTCACATCTGGTAAATGTCCTGAGGTGCCTCAGAACCATTCCTGGATGTGACTGTCAGCTGCCAGCACGAACAAGAAACAGCTTCCAGTTGCATACGGGAGGTATTCCAAGGTCCTCTGAGGCACGGGCTTGACATCCACCAATGTTCAAACCTATGGATGTAGATCCCATAGATAAGGAGGGCCCACTGTAATTGATTGAATTGTGCCCTACTGCAATGGTTTCCAAACTGTGAACCATGGCTTCCTGGAGAGCTACAGAAACAAGCCAGGGAGCCACGGAATCCGTGTGCAAAATCAGCTGCACTATACAATGTATGATTGTAGCCCTAATAGGGAGCTTCAGCCAATGGCCTAGTAGATCAAAGAAGTTGTCCATCAAAAAAGTTGGTAAACACTATTTAGCTGTGCTAAACTTCAGAAGGTAATGTTTACTTTTAATGACTGTAAGACACTAATGAAAATGCAACCACCACAATACTACTGTTTTGTCCTATATTTCTCTATGTTGTATAGCAGGTCATAGATAAATCTGGTGCCAAGATGATGCGAAATAAGATTCTCTCTCCTATTTGGATAATACATCAGTGTGACCAATTACTCAAACCATGACTTGGAGAATTCATTTGGCAAACCTATGCATATCTTTCCATTAACCCTTTGCTCCTCCACTTGTTCATGGGAGTTACCTGTTTACTTCCTCTTCGAATTAAGCCACAGTTGAGCACAATATCCAAAGTGAAAAGCTGTGCTTGAGCAATCACTCCAAACAAGGAACACATGATATTTTGCAATCTTGGTTAGGTTTTCAGGATCATGTTTTTCACAATACAGCCAGCATCGTATACTAATACAGTATACAGCAGTAACAAAATGATCACTACAAACATATAAATTAATTTCATATATGATAATATTCTGTGGAAAGTAGTTTCTTTGTTATGTGTTTTTGTACTTCTCTATAGCCTTAAGAGTAATAAACCTGAAACCTTAGTTAATCTTTGGTATTTTTAAAGGGTGCTAGGAGACCAAAGCAGACCCATTATGGCCACTGTTACTCAACACAAGAAGACCTCCATCTGCTTCCCTGGTCCCACAGGATACAGTGGCAGCCATTTCTGTGCCACTATTCCTCTGGGCACTGGGGAAGCTTAGGATTGGGCTGCCTGAACGGTTCCATATAGCTCAGTTCTGTGCTGAAAATTATTTTGTAAATAGTCCTCCTTTTAATTTTGAAAACACATGTTTCTTTTTTATTGTTTCCCTCATGACAGCAAGATCATGTTTATCATCTAATATTTCTTAATTCTATTAGGTGTTATTATCCACAAAGGTATACTGACCTTCACTAGCTGAAGTTCCACAGCCTTCAAGGTTTAAGAGAATATTGTCGTCTTTGTCATCTCGAGCACCTCCCAAGAGCATCCAGCTCTCCACGTTGTCACTTTCAGAGACTATGCTTGCCACATCATTTGCATCCTCATCACTAGCGCTGTCTTCTATTACTAAGATCTTGCGTACCATGCAAACACCATCACGGTGAAAAGAGACAGATTGTTTATTAGTCCTTTTCTTTTTCTTTGACGTTTCTGCAACTGATTCCTTTGAATTCAGAGTAATCCAAGAACCACCACTAGTAAGTTTTGGCAAGGTATATTCAGAAAACTTCTGGGCTTTGCTTTTATAAACGCTATCTTCATCAGGGGTATCAGATACGACAACAACATCTGGACTATCCAAAATGTGGATGTCATCATTATCAGAAATTACAACAAAGTTATTTTTCTGATCCTGTGTACTCACTGAACTCTTCTTCTCCAGAGGTCCAGTTTCTTCAGTTTCTTCTTGGCCACTGACACCCTCAAGGTCTTGTGCATAATGGACTTGACTGTAAAGATGAAATTCTATCTCGCTATCAACACTTGATTCACTAGAGGATTCTTCACAGTAAAGATAGTCTTCAAATGCTTCTATATCATCATAGCCACCAAACATTATGGAAAGTATGTCCACACCTATTAAAAAGCAAAACCCAAATCAATGATATTAAGCAAACCCACACAGAAACTTCATTAATATAGTCCCTTTCATCCTTAATGCAACGATCTTCAATACACAGTTCATCCATTCTTCAAGAAAAAGTCTACTTAAGGCTAAAACTACATGTGATATATATGATATGATATCTATAATTCGAGTTCTTCAGATGAATATCTTCCCTGTCTGCTTCTAATCTGAACAGAATTCTTAGCAAAATAATATTTTGCATAGTGATCTGCATTTACAATACTCTCAAAAAAATCCAACCCCCATTATCAAGATATAAATAAAGCATTCAGGGTGCGTGCTTTCTCACTGGGGAGAAGCCATATTAGCCACCTATTCCAAATGGTGACCATAGGTCCACACCACATGAGACAGCACCACAACCACTGATTGTGGCAGCAGGCCCAGATCAGATGATGAGGATTTTATCCTAGCACCAACTTAAACTGCTGAACTGATGGTTCTACAGAACCATCAAAGCAAACACTATAGCCCAACTACTGATATGTTTCCATGTATGTGACCTCTACTATGCCCAACACATATATGAGGAGGAACTTCTTCCATATGCACAAGGGAAAGTATTTCTCTTTGGGTAGGAGGCTGTTACTCCTCAACTTCCAAGAGCCCCATCATCATAAGAGACATTTTTTTAGGGGGTGGGATGATCTTTAGAGGAAAAAGATTAAAAGACCCTGTGCACAAGCCAAACACTCCAAACACTAGTACTTTGGAGCCTGTCCTACATTGCCAAGGCAAAGTATGAACTAAGCACATACCAAATTCAACACACACAACTCTAAAAATTTTACAAACTATCATACAAGTGGGCCCGCACTATCTGCAAGTTCAACATTGCAGATATGAAAACATGCAAATCCCAACCCCTACCCCCCCCCCAGCATACTTGGACTCTCCAAATTCAACAAGACCCACAGACACCCTAATGGGTAACAGTGGAAAGAGCCAAAGAAAGCATTTCTAATTATATTTATGCAATTATTCCAACATCCGGAAGAATTCAAAATCCAGACACCTTCTCATCCCAAGCAGTCTTGATAAGGGATAATGAATCTGTAAATCTTTTAAATAAATAGTGGTGGGGTGACCAAGAAATATATTGGAAGAGCATTATATTAAATCAATCAAATCAAACAGTGTTTATGTACCGCTTTTCAACAGAAGTTCACAAAGCGGTTTACAGGCAAAAAATAAAGTTAAATGGCTCCCTGTCCCAAAAGGGCTCACAATCTAAAAAAATGTAGACCATCAGCAAAAGCCACTAGAAAAGACAATGCGCTGGTGCCTTAAAGCTTCTCTACAACAGTTTAGTGTTTCTGTCACTGTCCCTTTTAACAAGCTTATAGAAAGACTGGAGGGAAATATGGGCCCTTCCACAAAGTATGCTGGAGGTAGGTACTACTAAATGCTAACAAGGGTCTCTTCGTGATGAAGAAGTGAAAAGGGATGCCATTGATAGGAGTGGGCAACTCTGACTCAGTAGCAGAGAACATGCTTTGCGTGGAGAATTCCTAGGTTCAGTGCTCAGCATTTCCATAAGGGCAGAGAAAGCAAACTCAACACCATCTGAAATATTATCAGTATTGTAAGCTAGATAGATCAATAGTCTGACTCCGTATAAGACTATTTCATATGTTCATATGCCAGAAGTTCCCAAACTTCTAATCAGAAGTTGGAAGCCCTGTAAATATTTGCGGGGGACAGCAACAGTACTGCAGCGATCGCCCTGCTACGGCAAACAAGAGGCTTTTTTAAACATATCTGGGGTAGCGCCGGCCATCCAGAGGGTGCAGGGGGCTCGCAGCTCCTTCTGCGGGCCTTCCCACTGCTCAGAAAGGTTCTTATCCCCAATTGTGACCCAGTTTGCAATCAGAGCTACGAGCCTTTCTGAGAAGTGGGGAGGCCGCAGAGGGGGCTGCAAGCCCACCTGTCACCCTCCAGGTGGCTGGCGCTACCCCCCCCCAAGTAAGCTTAAAAGCCCCTTGTTCACAGCGTTAGCTCAGTCAATGTGGTGCTGTCATCACAGTCATTTCTTGGTCACCCCCCTTAAGGGGGATGGCCTGTGTCTGGTTCCCCTGCTGGGTTATGACCCACCAATTCAAGAACCACTGTAATATGTCTTAAAAATAAATTGTTTTGGAAATTGCTTTTGTATCGTTTCTTCAAGGCTGTGCAGGACTGTTTATTTAAGTTCCTCAGCAGGAGCTCACAAATCCACTCACCAGGAGCAAGTGCCACCAATCCTCTGGCAAGGAGATATCCTGAACTACACTCCACACTATTTCCTATCTTATCCAAAATGAGGAAGACCCTGCCACTCTTTTCAACATTCTGACACACACAGAGGGTTCATGGAGATAAGCGTCTCCTTTTGCTTTTAACAGCTGGAGGTGGGTACCGAGGTTGCCGTTCTTGTATAACCTATGGCTCAAACCAGGATGGTTCTATTGCCAACATATTAAATCACAAATATCAAATCAGAACAATGATGTGATATGTTACCAATGGATGACCAGTGATAGTTACTACCTTGTCCACAGTAAAAAGCAGTTCAAAAGCACCTAAATGCAAGTAGATAAATAGGGACCACTTTGGTGGGAAGGGAACGGCGTTCCATGCGCTAAAGCGTATAGTCATGCCGGCCACATGACCATGGAAGCTTGTCCTTGGACAAAACACCGCTCTACAGGCTTTGAAATGGAGATGAGCACCGCCCCCTACAGTCGGTCACGACTAGACCATTCGGTCATGGGGAAACCTTTACCTTTACCACAGTAAAAACACCAATAAAATTGCTTCCAAAACAGGGATTGTCACAATGAATAAAAATAATAATGTTTTACAATGCAACAGAAGCTGTGAGGCATTAGACAATGAGATCACTACAACTTCAATCCAATGACACTGTTTTAGAGAGTAGGCCGCTGTCCTTTCACTTTTTCTAGAACGTCTAGGAGTTTGAAGCACTTAATACATTTTATTTGACAGGCTTTTTTCAAACATCAATCACAGGACTCTAATAAAAAAAAGCATTTTCCGTATTTCATAGCACACAAAACCCATAAACTGCAATGGCACTAGTAAGCAGAGGCTGAACTTCCATATCTTAAGTAAAGCTAACGGGCCCTGGTACTATAATGGCAGGTGGCTTGCAGCTCAAAAGAACACAATGCATGCTGGGAGGGACTTAATTTTCCACACTTTGGGCTCATTCATATGAGCCTTAGCCTGTGAGGGTATTTCTCACAGGAAATGCCTAGAGTTAATAACCACCCCTTCATACAAAGAAGATGAGTAAGGTGGTTATTGACTCAAGGCTATCAAGTCAAGCCATATTGCCATACTATACAGATGTAGCAGGACAATGTTTGTGAACCAGTGTTAGATGAAGTCCAGGATTTGCCTGTGATAAAATGTATTTAGTCACAGTGCTCAGATGCCAAGGCTGTCCTACTCTAACATTAAAACAGTGAAAATTGTAACTCTTGAGCATTACATTTCTACCATTTATAGTTACAAAGAAAACCTGAAAACTGAACTGCAGCCTAGAATTTAAGTCAAAAGACAAGAAAGCATATAAAAATAGACCAAAAACACACTATCCAAAGATTTGTGGAAACAATTTTAAGGGTAGGGTAGCAGATTTATAGATAAAGACACAAACAAGGACAACTGTCTACACAGAATCATCTTACGATATAGAGATGGAAAATAATCCATGTCTCTCCTGCTTGCTGCAACTCAGAAGTCATTATGATACAGGCTTGCTATCGAAATTATGATGACTGAGAGAAGCAACTTCTGTTAACCATAAGGACAACAAAAGTGGCAGAATTGGGCATGATGTGCCTGCCGAAAATTCTTAAAGGTGTATACTGCTCCTAGAAAAAAGCAGCCAGTTTGATATACAGTATTTTATTGGATAAATTTGTTGGGGGGATCATTTCAGTGACATATTTTAGAGTATTATAAATTCCTTTTCTAACTATGAAGAATGGAGCTTCAGTAGTTCCTGTTACAGATGAAGAAAAGCTAAGGATGCAGTCACTTGATCAAGGCCCAGTATCTATGCCCAGTGTCTGGGGTTTAGCAAGGATTTAACCATTACAGTTATAACACAAATCTACCATATGGAGACTTCAAGACTACCTCTTCATCACCAGCGAAATGATTAGTGAATCATATGTTTAACAGTTAAAACTATGTACAATATGACCCATGGTTATGTTGCAGACTGATCACACTTATGCACCTTTTTGTAATGCTCCACTGACATAGTGACTCACCATGGTTTAACAGAGCAACAAATCTAGTTGAGACAAATCTAGCAACAAATCTAGTTGAGGAAATCGTATCTAATCAGAGACACAAAATCCAAAAGAGTAGCCACATTGTTGTAACAAAAAGTCACTAAGGGTGCAATCCTAACCTGCGCAGGAACAGCACAAGCCGGCAGTTGTGCGCTGTATCCAACACAGGTTGGGACTCTGCTGGAGCCTCCAGCGCTTGTGCCCTTTCCCCAGGGTAAGTGCCAGCCGCCCTGATGGCCTTGTTTGGATCTGTGCCCGCTATATAGCAGACACAGGTCTGAGAAGCCACGCAGCATGAATCAGGGTGTGTATCGGGGTGTGTGTGTGTGTGTGTGTGCAAGCCCAGGGACAGGGGCTTAGATGCATTGGGTTGACGCAAGCCTCTTGCGTTAGCTCTAGGGTGCACTTGGATTGCGCTGTCAGAGTCCTGTTTCAACTAAATGATTAGCAAACATATTATTTAACAAGCTTTCATAAGCAAAACCCTACTTCTATAACATGAAGAGGTCATCAGATCCCATGCATTCTTGTATATTACAGCCATACAAGTGTGTACTCAAGTCTCCGATTAAATTCAACCTCTGCCATCAAGTCACTTCACAGCCTTCAGCACGCTATGTTCTCTTTCATCCTCAGTGGTCCCTCTCCATTTGCACTATAATATCAATTCTGACCTACCTTGCAGAGCTGTTGTAAGGAATACAAACATATTGGCTACAAAGCACTCCAAATATTTGAAATGTCCTCATAGAAATGTTATACACATTTATGAATGCATGCACGCGTGTATAAAATATCCAAGATGTGTGTTGTCCAGGTATCTTTATGCCACGATCCAGGTACCACAAAATCCTAGAATGTTTCTAACCAGATGCAGAGCTTCCTGGACGAGATACAGAGCTTCCTGGCTCTCTGTCTCCAGGAGTGACCAGACACTACCCTGGCAGAACATATCCCAGGGTGGCCAAACTTGCTTAATGTAAAAGCCACATATGATAAGTTTTATATGTTAGACAGCCCCAAGAGAGCTAGAGCCGCAATACTTAAGCACCGTTTAAATTCTTACTCACCATGAACGTTAGTGGACTCGCAGTTTATACCTGGTAAATAATAATAAAACTTATAGTTTTTATACTAATTATGATGTCAAAAGGAGCTCAACCAACCAACGTATTTCTGAAAGCCGCACATTATATGTAAAATATGTGGCACCTGAGCTGTGGTTGGGTCACCCCTGGCATATGCTTTGCATGCAGGTCATAGGTTCAATCTGTAGAATCTCCAGAAGGAGAATCTCAGAGGACTGCGAAAGATCTCTATTTAGAACCCTTCGGTGACTGCCAATCAGCACTGACAATACTGACCTAGATCAGCCACATCATCTAATTCAGCATAGCATAGGGCAGCTTTATCATACTCTGAAAAGCCATGTGGCAGGGGAGCCATGTGGCCTTTCCACACATTGGAACAGGGAGAACAGAGTTATTACTTTTTACTCTCAAAACATTCTAGAATCTCAGACAGGGCCTCCCTGACCATATTCTCTCTCCCTCTGTGTGTGTTTCAAAGTATTAAATAAAGGACCTAAGAGCACTGCAATTCAGATCGATGTTTTTCCCTGCTATAAGGAAGCAGCTCAAAAAAAAAAAAAGGCCCCAAACTTTAAAGAGACGTGCCTCTGAGCATGGGCAAAGTGCCTACCACCAAGAGAAGCATATTATACAAAGCAAAGAAATAAACGCATCCATCGGAGGCTTTTCCGGGTTTATAGCCTGGCGACTACCCAAGCAGATGCACTCGTGGCCGGGGAGGGGGCAACCCTGAGACGGGAACGTGTGGCGGAAACCAGGTGTGGGGGAGGGGGGCGGGAGCAGTTCCTACACAGCTGGCTTGAGGTAGGGGCGACGGGAAGGGGGAGAGAGGGAAGGCGACCTATTTCGCTTTCGCGCTCCCTCGACCGCGTTACTCACTAGCGCTGCCTGCTGCGACCAAGAAACCCCTCGCGACCGGAACCAGCGCGGCTGAGGACCCGCCCCTTTGCCTTCTTCCTCCTCACGTTGGACTCCGCTTCCGCCCTCTGAGAGAAAGGGAAAGGAGGGGCAGGAAGAGTGAGAGGACAAGCCGGCAGTACTGCGCCTGCGCTGCCAGGGTTTGCGACAGCCGGCGTGTATGGGCGCACGTGACTGAAGCGGGGCGGCGGAGTGCTTCTCATTGGCCTGGGCCGCTTCTTGGGTGCGAGGTGCGAGGGCATCACTGCTTCGTGATTCTTACGAGAGAGGGATGTGTGTTCCAGTGACGTCACGCAGGCGTCTGGCTCTGTAAGGGAAAGAGGGCAGCAGAAGACTTCTAAGTGCACGTGGTGGGAAGAAGTCGTGGGTGGCGGTGGCATTGGGATTTCCTCCTTAACAACGAAAGTGGATTAAATCTTTTGCTTTGAGCAGCTTTGTGGCAGGAGGACGTTCAACAGAAGCAACGCTGGCTTGCTTTGTTTACGCACTATTTCATCATCCAGTCTTCAGCTGTTTTTCAGAACACAGAGCTAGGTCGCACTCTTGGCTGCATCAAACATCTGCCACAATTTTTCTATGGTGGGATAGGTTGGTTACTCTTTCAGATGCTACAAGCCTGTAGTTCTCACAGGTCTTCCATTCTGGTTTTTATTTTTGTTTTTCAAGCAAAAGAAAACGATGGGGAGGGAGAGAAAAGGAGGCTATAGAAGATGGGCACAGATAACGGAGTCCGAATCTGTGCATAGGGCTAAAAGTGGACTCCAGGTGAGGAAAAGACTGAAGACTACTGAACTAGTGCTTCTGTACTGGCTGAAATGCACCTTCCCAAGGGCTACTGTGTATGCTTTGAGGGAAGGCAAGAAAAAAGATGTTGAGACCAGGATCGCCAGTCACAGAAACAGAAAGACAAAATATGCTTTTGTCACCCAAGTGCGCCTGTTCTGTGAACTGGGAGGGGGAGATACTTTTCAGTTTCTTCTGCCTTTCTTAATGGCAGGCTTTAGTCTTGATGGTAAGACTAAGAGCGCAATCCTAACCTGGAGTTAGGCCAGCAAAGTTTGGCTGGCCCAAACTTCTTTCTAAACAAGCAGGAGTGGGGGGAGGGAATAACTGCAGTGACATGATAACATCATCACAATTACTTTGGGGCGGGGCTGCTGGCTGGACGTGATGCCGGTGGCATGTCCTTCAGGACTGCCCCTGGACAGAAGGACAGTCATGAAACCAAGCCAAGCTCCGTTACCTGGAAGGCAGTTCAAACAGCCGTAGAGGAGTCCAATTTGGAGGCCAACATGCAGGAAAGAAGTCTACCAAGCACAGCAGAAACTAAGCTTTTTGCTTGTATCTAAGCTGCAAGCAGAAAACAATTCATGTTGCAGAAAACCCTGCTGATTAGGTGAAAAAGTTTATCCTCGAGCAGGGAAGAGAAGTGACCAATCATTAGCAAGGAACGGAGCAAAGCAAAAAGATTGGTGGAGCTTTTTGTGCCCCAGGAGATCTGGAGTTTTCAAGTGAGAAAGGTTAGTCTGGCTTCTGGAACAGCTCTTGCTTACGATCTCCTGCAAGCTGGCCATCTTGAAGTCCTTTAACAACATGGGTAGGGACAAAAATGTGATTCTTAAAATGTTTGGTTAAAGGGATTTTTTCCTTATTTCCATTAATAACATGAATTGTTTTGATAGTTCTTTGCCCCTCTCAGTCTTATTTTTCTGACAAATGCTCCTTAAGGAACACTCAGTGATAGCTCATTGGACAAACATGTGAATGGTTGACATTATGTAATACTTTGACATTTGGCATTCCCATGGTATTATCCCACCACCAATGCAGAATAAGCCGTCAGAGAATGAAATTGGCATTTTTACATATTCTTAATGTACAGATGTCAGCCTGAAAACCATTCACTGAGGTTAAGATTATTCTCTTTCTTCACTCCATTCATATGTGCAAATCTGTGTGGGTATTTATTTGTTTTTGAGACAAATTTTAAATAAATAATTTAATTTAATAATTCCACCACAGCAGCAGGGCTAACTTTAAGGAATGACGTAAAGAATCCAAGTAAAGATCAATTCATAAATCCAAAGCTGCAGAATCACCGTTCAGTTTTAGCACCTGTGTTCTTGGCATATGAATGTGAATAATTCAAGATGCAAATTGGAAATATCCTCAGTGATGTTTGCTGGTGTCAAATATATCAGCCTGCTCCAAATCTGCTCCTAGTTTGCAAGTGTGTAATTCTTCAAAAGCAGCTGGCCTTGCCCTAAGCATTCCGGAAGTGATTGGGGGGTGACATCATCACATCACCGCAATTACTTCCAGGCAGCTGATGGGGGGTGGGGACTGGCAGCTGGGGCTGTGTCCAGGGGTGGGGCAACCCCCAGCTATGCCGCTGATTGGTGCTGGAAAGTTAAATAGGATCGGACCCCAAATTGCCTTTGATTGCTTCTAAGATGGATTATTTAAGCAACACTTAAATTTCCTTCACATGTCAACTGAATGAAACAGCTATGTTGATTAAAATAAACATTTGATTTAAGAATAGCTTTATCTCTCTGTTTTCAAATGTGTGTGAATCAGGGTGACTAGACATCCTCTTTTTCCAGGACATGTCCTACATTTCAACCTTCTGTCCTGGGCAAATTTCAAGATGTCCTACACTTCAAGACAGACAGGGGGTGCCAGTGTCAAAAGGAACTGCCCGAATCGCCTGCATGTTTGTCCTTCCTTCCTTCGTTGGGTTGCATTATAGGAAGACAAGACATCCCTAAATCAATATACAGTATATGAGAGCCTGATCCTGACCTTGCTAGTACAGGCAGTACACACATACCACCGGTGCTGGAGTCATAAAAGTGCCACAAGGCACTTCCAGCACTGGTGGTAAGCCCTTGCCGTTGGCACTGGCCTAATACTGTTGCCCACTGCCCAGAGGCAGCAACGTAATGCCGGCAGCCAATAAGTGCAGGGGCCGCCTGCTTTGTGCTGATTCTGGGCAGGGTGGAAGGGTATTACTGGGCAGGGAGCGGGCGGAGTGGGGATGGGACCAGAGGTGGCCTCCACCGCTGGATCCCCACCTCCATATTGGGTCATGCCGCCCAACACAGAGGCCCTTTAGTCTGTGCTGGCAAAATAGCCAGCGCAGATATGACGAGACCCACTGGGTGCTCTGTACCCTTCCTGCAGTGGAAGGGAATGAATGTCTCTCCCAAGGTGCCCCCGGCGGCTGTCTGGCTGCCACAGGATGCAGCAGTAGCCGTTTGGCTACTACTGCGCCCAGCTCAGGATTGGGCTGCCCATGTTTTTAGCTTTTATTTTGAAGGGCTCAGAGGCAGATCTACAGGGAGGGCAAAGCGCTAAGTGCTGCAAGAAGCCTTACCCTGTCATGTAAATCCCTCCTCTCCCCTGCTGCTGTAGCCAGTAAGCAACGCCAAGATGTTGCTTCTCCCTGTGAGGATTGGCTAAAACGGTGCAGGAGAGGAGTGATTTCCACTGCAAGGTAAGGCTTCTTGCAAAACTTAGAACTTTGCCCTCCCTTAGATCTGCCTCTGGAAGGGCTGGGTCTTCCTTTGTGATTACGACATCTGGTCACTCTGGTGTGAATAGTGCTCTCAGCTGTACACAAACTGCTCATGGCTAAGTGCCCCCCCCCATGTGCAAAGAACATCAGCTCATGGTGTTTCTCTTGCACAGAACTACAGTATATGATTCCTGGCTGCTTCCTGGCCTCCTTTTAGGAAGGTAATTAATACTGAGGTGCTGTAATGTAAGAAATCATCCACACACAGAGGATTAGTATTTGTATTAGAAAGGCTAATATTTGGCCTTTCACAAGAAGATCATTTTTGATAAACAAGGCATACTGGAAGCATCGGAGAAAATAACTGAGAAATTTGATTCTGGAATATTTTCCATTATAGTCCACTTTGCTCCCCTTCTGAAGATTGCTTTCTCTTGTAAATTATATTAATCGTTTGAATGAACATAACTAAACAGCAAGTAGAGACACAAACGTGAGTTCTCCAATGTATGTACTGAAAACTTTTGAACTTCTGTTGCTGATGACTATCTGTGTGTATACCAAGTCCAAACCTAACCTGCGCTGGCACAGCCAGGCTGCATGGCTTGTGCTATGTCCAGCGCAGGACGCAGCTGAAGGTCTTCTCAGGGTAAGGGGATATTTTTCCCCTTACCTCAAGTAACACCCCAACTTGCCCTATGGGGCTTCTTGGATCCATGCCAGCTATTTAGCTGGCACAAATCCAGGAAACATGATGTAACTCCAGGAGAGCTGGGAGGGGATTCAGATATAGTAGAGGAAGCCTCCGCTGATTCTGCCCCCTCCTTGAGCCTGAATTGCTCCCTGTTCTGTCCTTCCCCCACCCAGAAATGCACTTTCCTGCCTCCCCATCATCCACCCTCCCCACACCTCTTTGTTGCCTGGAGCAACCTTACCTGTGCTATCTGGCAGAATGGATGCTGTGTCAGCAGGGTGGTGCAGGCCACCCCACCTGTACAGCCTACTCTCTTGCGTGCCAAGCATGGGCTTTATGGCACATTTGTAACACCTTTGGCTGGTACAGTGGCTGCTGTTCCGGCCAAAGCCAAAGTTTGGATCATGCTCTAAGTTTTAAAAAACCCAGCAACAACTCCAAAAAGCACAAGTGATTCCTTCCAAATTAAAAAGCTGCCTTAGGCTAGTTTCCCAGGGGACTTGAAATCAGCAGAGAACCAACTTTTATACTGAACGAACATTCTTGCCCGGATAACAGATGCATGTAAAAACTCATTTGAAAGCAACAGAAAAGGACAGGATTCAAATCCATCCCTCCAATTGACATTTCCACACTGACTTCAAAGAGTAGCAACTGACAGTAGTAGGCAGAGGGCCAAAACCTAATATTTTTCTTATGATGCTTATGTTTGCTATGTGCAAGTTTTATTTTCTTCGCAGGTTATAAATCAAATAGATAAATAAAATAGCCTTTACCGGTATGTCATATATCAGAGCATGGGCAGAAGCTGCATGCATGACTGGCATGAAGACAATACTGTGTTTTGGGGAGCCTCAGAGAAGCTCGTGTTTTTCTGGGGATTTCATAACATCTGTCATCTGTTTTCTGTCCTGAAGTCATGCATAGACCCATCTGGAATGACCTTGAGTCTAGATATCCCGAACATCTTTACTACTTTCTGTCCAACTGTTTCCTGCAAACTTGCAAAGTTTTTTAGCATTGAAAGCCTAAAAATTGGAAGCCGCAATCCTTCCAGGAACATTGAAAATAAGGTACAGCAGTGCAAGAGATGTTTAGAACATAACAGGCACCTGAGACCAGTGACATTCCGGGAGGCGCATTCTTGGGATGCCAAGTTCTGCAGAAATCTGAGCTCCTGTGTCACGCTGCCCCTCACCTTCAGAGCTCTCTCACTACACCTCAGAGAGCAAAATCTCCGAGCCAGCTCTCTAAGCTGCAAATGGCTCTGGAGGCGAGGGGGAGGGGCCACATTACACAGGAGCTCAGGCTCCTGCAGGACTTACTGTTTTGCTCCCCCTGAGGGAAAGCTACTGCCTGAGACAATATACTTGAACCAGATTAACAGCGATCTCTCCTCGGGGAACCCTGGGATTTGGCGGTCAGTTGAAGGGAGCAACTAGGAATCCACTAAACAATTTTCAGCACCTCACAAAATTACTATTCCTAGTATTCTCAGGGGAAAATTTTTATTTAAATAGCTTCGAGAGCAACTAACTGTTAACAGGCCATTACAATAGTATGCCATTGCTTTTGACCCCAACAACTACAGACAGTATTAGTCCAATTGAACACTAAATTAGTGCACCAAAGTCAAGAAATCTAAATTCTGCAAGTTCTCAATTCTGTCAGCAGAAAAAAAATTGTGAAACTACACATATTTAAATGTTAATGTCAAATCAATCACTGAAAATTATTAAAATGCGTTGGCTTGTGGATATGGTCTGTTCACTATCAGTAAAAGAATTTATACCAGCAGGAGAAATGAACTGAGAGGATTAAGAAGGGTCTCTTTTTATTCTGGAGTAATTTAAAAGAATGCAGCTTGAAAAATATAATACTTGAACTAGCCTTTGACACATAAATGGAAAGAATGATACTGCCATTGCACCTGCTACCAAGCCCTGAGGTTCAGAAATCCTTCTGAAAAATGTGAGATAGGAGAATTGAGATTGGGCAACCCGGAACCTGCAATTTAAGGACTGCCCACTAAGGCTGTGCATATTTAACAGCCCAATCTTAACCAAATTCCCATACTACAGTGTCCAGTGCAGCCTCTGCTGCATCAGGTTCTAGAATTATGGCTGTCAGAGGTCTCCTGGGATAAAGCCTCAACAGCCTATATAGGGGTACTCAGATCAGCATCTCCTCTGTACCTGGCACAAATCTAGGTGGCCCATATAGGGTTTTCAGGATCAGGAGGGTGGAATAGGATATGACAGAGGGCTCCTCCACCATCCCCACCCTCCTCCCCTTGCACTGTTACATTCACCCATTTCACTCTTCTGCTGTCCTGCGGAGTTCGTATCTGCTCCAGCAGGGATTGACCTCTGACTGGTGAAGCGTGGCCAGTACAGGTCTTTCTGCCAGCAGGCAGGTCTCCACACTAGCACAACACGCCTTACAGCACTTTGGCGACAGTGTGCATGTTCGTCCCGCTCACCGATGCCTGCATAGGATTGGGCTGTCCTTAAGCCTCACTGAACGCAGTGGGATTTAGTTTACAAATAAGCACGCAAAGGATTAGGCAACCAGTATGTTACTCTTCCAAAGACATGTCAGGCATAATATCATTTTCCCAGCATTCTTTTTTAATAATTGTAATATAGAACTCCATTGATGACTTATTAATCAACTGAGAGTTCATCTGGAGTGGAAAAAGAAGAGATTTATTTTTATTGACTGTGTGTAATGATGGATCAGCCAATAAGGCTAGTGCCAGCAAAAGGTTGCTAGAGGCCATAGAGCAAAGCTTTCTATCCTGTCCCCCACCCATGGCACCCTCTGATGGTGAATTGAGGGCTAATATGCTAACATGGTGCTAGGGACATGGTGGTGCTGCAGGTTAAACCGCTGCTGCTGAGCTTGCTGACCAGAAGATTGGCAGTTCGAGACCATGCGATGGAGTGAACTCCTGTCGCTTGTCCCAGTTCCTGCCAACCTAGAAGTTCAACAGCACGTAAAATATGAGTCGATAAATAGGTACTATTTTGGTGGGAAGGTAATGGCATTCTGTGCGCTACGGCGTATAGTCATGCCAGCCACGACCACGGAAGCTTGTCCTCGGACAAACACTGGCTCTTCGGCTTAGAAATGGGGATGAGCACCGCCCCCTACAGTCGGTCACAACTAGACCATTCAGTCGTGACCATGGGGACTCGACCATGGGGAAACCTTTACCTTTTTATTGCTACCAAAACTGAGGGTAGCTACCAAAACTATGCTGGGCATAGGCCCTTGGCCAACGCCTGACTTGGCCATTCTCTGAAAATGAGAATGGCCCTGCATCAGCCTGCATCAACGAGAAATGCCAATTCCAACATGTTTCAGAGGATTTGTGAGATTCTCAGCATGTGCGAATCTCAAATTGCTCCCCCACCAGGCCCCAATCTTCTAGTGACATGTGAAAAGCTTCCCTTACTATTTGTCCTTGGAAATGTGTAAGTACAGAAGTTAATCCTTCTTGGGATAAATCTCATTTATGTGTTTGTCTCCTCGGCAAGGTTTATCCTACTTCATTAAGTTTTGGCATCTCAAAGGGCAACAGCTGCACCGTCACATTGTTACTGCTCTAAAAACCTCCATTCATGATAATGTGGAATGCAAACGTATTCTTCTCTCCAACCGCAAGAACATTAAACCAGATTTTCTTTATCTTATTACTATTTGCTTTTTTAAAGTATTTTGATTTTAAACAAAGATACTGTACAAGGTCTTCAGCTGGTATACCCTGGCAGAGCTCCAACAACCTACCTCTGTCTGTCTCAGTTGAGAATTTGACACAAGCTGGAAGAGAACAGTGACTTAAAGGGAGAAAATATGGTCTGCTTGTTTGCATGTTATTGTCTAATATGTATGGAGTAAGTAAGGACTGATGTCAGTAAGGAGTGATGTTTCCTGTAGCTTGGGGTATCATGGCACAAGGTGCAGCAATGTTCACTGTTTGAAAGATCAAACCGAGCCGGCAGTGATTGTTTTCTTCAACGATTTGTTGTCGCTCACTAGGGGCCCAATTCTTCCCAACTTCCCAGCACCGGTGGAGCTGCAATTCAGCCCCGAGGTAAGGGAACAAACTTGCCCTTGCCTCGACTGTCTGTCTTGCCTCCATGACTGCCCCACCACCACCAGATGCAGGTGAATCTTGTTGGCACAGCTACCTCCATGCTGGAAGGTTGGACAGGATTGGGCCCTAAGACCATAAGTGTTGGCCAGTTTCATTGCCAGATTGCTCAGGATTCTAAGGCAAACCCTGTCCTGGACCCCCACCCTGGGATGTCCCCTGCCAACCCTTCTGCTACTACATTGGGTGCCATCCTGCTGGGTGGATACTCTGATGAGTATGGGACCTTGACTGGCTGATCCCTGATGCTACCTCACTGCCTATCATGATGAGGCCCCCAGGATACAAGAGCTCAGTTAAGCTGAAGCAACATCTGGTCCCTCTGAGCTTCTCTGCTCCTGCTGATCTGCTTCTAGAGCTGCCTTCTGCTCTGCTGCCTGCTCCCTGAATTTCCCATCCCCTGCTTCTGAAACAGCGCTATATATCTTCTGACCTTACTATATTACTATACTACTTCCTTATGGAGGTACTCTTAGGCCCCAAACATATGGAGCCACTATGCTGCTGGAATGCACATTCCGGGGGTGCAGTGTGCTTTACAGTGGTTGCAAAACACAACCAACAATTCTACACAGCTGGGCTGCTGCAACAAACAACGAGGAATTACATTCACATATTGATCAGAAATAGGGCAGGAGATGTGGTATGGAGGTTGTGTGTCACCTTGCCTGAAAAAGCTAAGCAGAATCAGTTGTTTGGATGGGAAACTGAGAGCGCAATCCTAATCTGGAGTTAGGCTGGCATAGTTAGGCCAGCACAAGGGCCACCATAAAGTATGTTTGGACCACTCTCGGAGTCCACCAGCACACAGATATGCACCATCCTCCCTGACTCCAAGAGTGGTCTAAACACGCTTTACAGTGGCCCTTGTACCTGCCAAATGTAGCTGGCCTACCTCCAGGTTAGGACTGTGCCCCAGCAGTCCAATCTTAACCTACACTGGTGCAGCAGCACAGAATGGCCTAAGCAAGTGGTTCCCAAACCGTGGGTCATGAGCCAATTTCAGGTGGGTTGCTGTTCCGTCAAATCCCATCCTGCAAACAGAACTTAAAGTTAGGTTCCACCAAGTTCTCTTCCAGGCCTCCCCAAGGACCTCAATGCCCACATTAGGCTAACTAGTTTCCCCACAGAGCAGCCTCAGAGATAGGCAAGAGGGAGGGGGTTCAGTCACCCACTGGGCCTCCTCTCTTCCAGCAGCTTTTGTTTGGGATCACTGGCTGGTCAGCCTCCTCCAGACTGCCCTCATCACTGGCTTTGCTCAAAATACCCCACCACCAAACAATAGGCAGTCAGCTTGTCCCAGCTACAACTGCCTCCTTCCTTTGGTGGCTCCAGGGCCGTGGCAGCCAAACATCTCTTCCCCACAGTTGTGCCCCACAATGAGCTTACCTTAGGCAGTCCTTCCTTTAGCCAGTCTTTCAGGCAGTCCTTCCTTCAGGCCATCCAGCAGGCAGGCACCTACCTGGTGCTCTCCTCCAGGACCTTCCCAGGTCCTCTCCCAAATCTCTACATCCCTTCTCCATCTCCCATCCCAGTTTTATACTTAGGCCACTATACTGAGGCCAATCAGTGGGCAGGCTTTAATTCATCAGCCACGCCCATCTGCACCTGTGTGAGGCTTGCAAATACCTTCTGGGATTAACCCTATAATCCCTGGTTTAACTGGGACAAGGGGCCTTTGCTGATACCACCTCCTATCCTCAGGGTGGCTCTTGCCTTTTCCAATACAGTTGCAAAGCGCCTACAGCAGCCATACTGAAACTACATGGATGCTGGAAATGGGGAGGGCTGTGTGGTTGTTTTGCTTGTGTCAAGATTGTAAATAGGCTTTTTTCCCTTTCTAATTCACTTTGCTATTAGAAACTGGCTGAGAAATAACCCAACTTATTGCTCCATTCTCAGGAAAGTAGCAGGCTCTGGTGTCACAATGATGGGACTTCCAGCCATGACATCACTTACAGCAGATCCCAGACAGACTGTCATTCTAAAAAAGTGGGTTCTGGTGCTAAAAAGATTGAGAACCACTGGCTTAGGCCAGTGATGGTGAACCTTTTGGGCTTGGCATGTCAAAACTTAGGAAAATGCTTGACTCCGTTGGCATGTCACCCCCCCCCCAAAAAAAAAAAACACAGAAAATAACTACTCTTTATATTCATTTATTTAAACAAAAAATACAGTCCAATCACTTATGGTATTATGTATTATATAAAGAAATATCAAATAATTACAAAAACGAAAAATGAGTAGAACAAACAGTTTTTGTCAGGTGTTGGTGAATGCTGGTGTGTCACCCCAAACGTTATGATGTGTCACCTTTGACATGAGTGTCATAGGTTCGCCATCACTGACATACCAGACACTGTACCCAGCAGTGCACCAGTGGGTGCGGTGAGGGTGTGGCAGGTGAGCCAGAATTACCCTTCTTTGCAAAGTGCCTCCTCTGCTGCTGCAGTGGCTGTGATCCTGCAAACACAACCCATGGGCTTTAGCTGCTCAGAGCCCGTGGGTTGTGTTTGCAGGATCACAGCAGTGGCAGCACTTTTCAAAGAACTCCAGTAGGGCAGTTCTGCCACACCTGCACCACACCTGCTGGTGCGCTGTTAGAAGTGCGCTGGAAGCAGAGGCATACCAGACTAATCTGGCACTCGGAGCAGTGATTCTTGGCATCCTCCCCGCCCCCAAGTGTTCAGACATGGAAGCAATTGGTGGTGACTTTATGATGTCACCACATCTACACCAATTACTTTCCTCAGTTTTTTCAGAGTGCTCTGACAGCAAAGTGCACTGGAAACGCAGCCAAGTCAGCAGCTGCCTAGAGGTGGTGGGTACAATCTTGCTACCTGCAACCCCCGCCCCAGTGCTATCTCTTTTGGAAGGACAAGGAGTGACGGGAAGCAAGAACCACCTCTAAGTGTTCGAAGAAACAGAGGCAGAAGGGATGACCTCACTGTGGCCACCATTTTAGATAGCCTCAAGCCTCAGGGTTTGCGACCACCCCCTTGGCGTAGCAACTGGGGCAAGTGCCCCTCAAGCTTTACTCATTTTATGCCTCTGGCTGGAGGTCTCCTCGGGGTAAGAGAACATTTGCCAATGTTTGCACCAGTTAGTGTTGGCGCAGCAGGTAGGATTGCGCTCTGAGAGACTACTGCTATATCTGTGCAGGTAAGTGGAGTATGGAAGAGGCAGCTGGCAAAATGGCGGTAATATATATGACTAACCAGTTTGACACTTGGTTGCAGCTGCTTGCAAGAGCATGGAACATGCAAGAGGCAGCAGCCAGGATGCCTACTGAACTATGAAGGGAAACATCTGGAGAAATTGAGGTTCTATGCGATTTTCTCATGCAACAGTATAGTACTTGTAAAAATCTCATTGATAAATTGAGCCTGCCTATGTTAACCACCTTGAGAGCACAATCCTAAACTGGCATTGCACCAGTGCCGCGCTCTTGCACTGGACCAGTGCTGTTGCAAATGTGCCATAAGACGCATCTGCGCCGCGGAATCGGGCACTGGAGCGGCGCAAGCAGCAGCACTGATGCATGGGAGCTTCCATGTCCGTCAACTGCACCGGTCGAGTGCTGGTGTCGCTCGGCCAGCACAGGACTGCGCCGAGGGCGTGCCAGAGGCTTAACAGGGTGGCGCTGTGGGCGGTGATGGAGGCGGAGATAGGAGATAGTCATTGGGCCATATCCTAACCCCTGTCCCCGGGCAGGGCGGCCCCGATTTGGGCCATGTGATCCTGCCCCTGCAAATCTGCAGGCACAGATCCAAGCAGCCCCATAGGGCTGGTTGGGGGTACCTCAGGGCAAGGGGAAAACATTTGCTTGCCCCACACTGAGCTGCTGCTGCCTCCTAACATGCTTAGGAGCTGTGCCAGCCGGGCTATTCCAGTGCACCTTAGGATTGGGCTGTGAGTCTACTCAGATTGATCGATCTCTGGCTTCAGGCCTCTAGTGATTCTAAAATATACTGTATGTGGCTTACATGACCCACACTCCTTGATTAAGCGAACCTTTATATTTAACGTACTGTTCTTATTTCCCAAAGCAGTGTATGGATCCCTAGCTGTTCTGGAAGACCTTTTTCGATTGGTTGCAATATTTACAAGGAAAGTGTTGTTCATTAAACATGTTTACTCTGGCTAACCTGACACGAAAGAAATTGCCTTGTTTACAGTGGAATCCTGACAAAAATACATGCAGAAAAGATAGGCAAACACATATGAATCTGGATTGCTTAGTGGAACACTGGTTTGCTGCCACATCCAATTTTTCTCATTAGAACTTGTTTTATTTGAACATGACTCAGTACCCCGTGTAAAATGTGAAGTTGTTAATCGTATTACTATATGGAAAACAAATTAATTATGCATGATATTGGAAATGGGTTGTTAGTTCGGCACTGGGTAGAGGAGACAAACACAGGCATGACTTCAAATAGTATCTGATATACACGTACGAACCTTTCTAAAAATCATTCATAAGTTTCAGTTAGGAAAAGATGCAAACAGGAAAGCCTTTTCTTACAAAATTTCAAATTAACATTTTGACATTTCGATAAAAGGCTATGCTGTGTATGTCCAGTCCCAGGAAATAAAGGTGTTTTTTTTCTCCAACAAGATTACATGGTATTTCAGTGAGTGGCTGGAATTTGGGGAAATGGCAATATTTGCATGTGAGTGCTAGCAATAACATACAAATGTTGTGAATGTCTGAGAACTTGAATGCATGGATTAGTGTTTTTATACGATTCAGGGTACAATCCTAACCAACTTTCCAGCACCGGGATAAGGGCAATGCAGCTCTGAGGTAAGGGAACAAACATTCCTTGACCTTGAGGTGGCCTCCGTGACTACTACTCCACTGCAGGATGCAGCACATGCCCCATTGGCATAGTTATGTCATTGCAGGAAAGTCGGTTAGGATTGCACTAATCACTTGGTTGTATTACATTTAAAGCACAATTCTATAGTTTACTCAGAAATAAACCCTATTATATTCAATATAATAGGGGCCCTCAGATAAGTGGGTATAGGACTGCAGCATTAGAGTGCAATCCAGAGCGCTCATTTGGCTGGCATAAGTCCCTTGTGCTGGCCCAGTGTTGTTGTAAACGTGCTGTAAAGTGCATTTACTATGACATCGAAGGAGGGTAGGCCAGCATAAGGATTTGCATTGGCCTCCCCCATGCCAATACCTGGGCCTGGTCAGGGTTAGGATTGCGTCCAGTGGTGGGATTCAAATAAATTAACAACCGGTTCTATGACGTCATAGCCGGAGCCAAAAAAAACCCCGAAGCCAGCCGAGGTAAGCGAGTGGGCGGGGCCCGGCCATTTAACAACCGGTTCTATAGAACCTGGGCGAACCCCCTGAATCCCACCACTGATTGCGTCCCTAGGGTACTACATTTTGTGCCAGTGGAGTTGGGAGTTTCCTATCCATGGTTCACTTCTTAATACCAAATAATAAAAAATCCTATCTGGACGCCATGCCAATGGCGTACAGGCACCAGCTCAAATCCCCTTATATCTCTGCAGCAGCCCAATCCTGAAGTGCCTGGTTGCTGTGGACGCAGTGGTAGCTGAACGGCTATTGCGGCATCCTGCAGCAGCCAGGCAGCTGCAGGAGACTCCACAGGAGAAGGGGACATTCCTTCCCCTGCGGTAAGGGCCGGCCATTTTACCAGTGCAGAGGCGAAGGCCTCCATGTCGGGATCCAGCAGCAAAGGTTGCCACCAGGCCCACCTCCGCAGTGGCGTTTCTACAGGGATGGCAAAGCTCTAAGTTGTGCAAGAAGCCTTACCTTGCAGTGGAAATCACTCCTCTCCTGCACCGTTTTAGCCAATCTTGGCGTTGCTTACTGGCTACAGCAGCAAGGGAGAGGAGGGATTTACATGACAGGGTAAGGCTCCTTGCAACACTTAGAGCTTTGCCCTCCCTGTAGAAACGCCTCTGCCCCTCCGCTCTGCCCCTCCCCCACCCCATTATGCCCTCCCATCCTGCCTGGAATCCCTGCAACACCGGCAGCCAGTTCACTTTCCAGCCGCTGTCACTGCATCGCTGTGCCCAGGCAGTGAGCTCTGGCCCGGCTCCAGGGTGGGCCATAAGCCCTTACGGGCCATGCTGAATGTGCCTTACGGCACACCAGTGCAGTACGCTCCTACCACCCACGCTGAGGGGCTCAGAATTGAGCCTTAATTCTCCTGCGTGGCAGTGGATCTCCTCGAACCTGCACCAGCAATTGAGGAGAGAAAAGGGAGTGAGGCTGCCCACTGAGGGGATAATATCTGGTGCGCATTCCATCTCCACAATACCCTCCCACAGCTTCTCCGTCACATTTCACCCTTCCTGCTCCCCCCTCCTCCCCCACAGGCCTATCTGCTCCAGCAAGTGGCCAGCTGCCCCCAATGCCCATGGGAAGGCTCCTGCACACTGCTGGAAGCTGCACACTTTATGGGAGCTTTGCAGCAGTCAAAGCCAGCAGAGCACATGTTCCATTGGCGGCGGGACCCAATACAATAGTATTGGGCCATAAGAGAATTAGTCATGACTAACTATTGATTTTAATGGGGCTTACTTCTTCCCATCAGATAGTGATCACTGTGGCCTAACTCTTTTCTTTCTGATTCATATAATCTGCAAATGATAGAGCGAAACAGGTGGAGCAAATTCAGACACCAACACACGATGTGAACACGCAATTATATTGTTAGAAATCTCCTTCAGGGCACCATTCTAACCTGGAGTAAGACTAGCACAGGGACTTGTGCCCGCCCAGGAGTGTCGCAATCACACCGTAAAGTGCATTTGGACCACTCCTGGACTCAGGATAGACAGCAAACATTCGGGTGCTGGCCTCCCTGACTCCAAGAGTGGGGCAAATGCACTTAATGGTGTGATGGTTGTGACACTCCTGGGCCGACACAAGGGCCTAACTCCAGGATTGTGCCCTCAAAGAGATACTGCTATTCTTTGATTAGTTAGGAGTTTATTATTCAGGCAGCCCAATCTTAACCTGTGTTGGAACAGGCAGGCTGGCAGGCCTGTGCTATATTCAGTGCACATTAGGCAGCAGCTAGAGGCCACCTTGGGGTAAACCGCAGCAGAGCTACTCAGAACAGCACTAGCAAAATAACTGGCGCAACTCCAAGTGGCCTGTACAAGACCTACTGGAATGGGGACAGGGGTTAGGATCCAGCATAAAGCTGGATCCTATCTCCACCCTCTCCTCGGGCTACCCGCCCATTGATACGCCCTCCCCCCGCCCTCCCAACCCCCCGCACTGGCCTAACTCAGCTGGCCATACCTGGGACTGAGTTGTGCTGCAGGCGGGCTGGCATGTGTCCTTGTGTCAGCCTAGCCTGCTCTGGAGTAGCGCAGATGTGCCTTACGGCATGTTTGCCACACTCCTAGGCCAGTGGAGGGGACATGTGCCAGCCTATCTGCAGTACAGGATTGCATCCTTAATATTCTTTTGATCATGCCATTCTTCAAATAGCTCATTTGGGCTATTGCTATACAAATACCCATCACAAGCATATAAGCATGGTTTGCTAAATTAGATCAAGGTCCATTGAGTCCAGCATTGTGTTTCCAGAAGTAGCCAGGCAACTAGATACATTTAGAAACATCCAGAAACATGGCATGAAGATGATGGTTGTCACCTCTGTCCTGGCATCTGACAGTCAGAGCTATACTGTTCTTGTGCATGGAGAGGATATGTTTTTCATTAAGGGTGCACTCCTAAACAACTTTCCAGCACCAGGCTAAGGGCAATGCAGCTCCAATGTGAGAGAACTAACATTCCCTGACCTTGAGGAGGCCTCCGTGACAACTATTCCACTGCAGGATGCAGCGCATGCCCCATTGGCACAGCTATGTCAGGGCTGGAAAGTTGATTAGGATTTGGGCCTAATTCTTCTATGGCTTGATTATGGGCACAATCCTAATTTGTAGTTAGGCCAGCACAGTTTGGCCAGCAAGTTTGGCTGGCACAAGAGACAGTGTAAAGTATGTTTGGACCACTCTCGGAGTCAGGGAGGCCAGCACACAGACATGCGCCATCCTCTCTGACTCTGAAAGTGGTCCAAACACACTTCACAGTGGATCTTGTGCCGGCCAAACTTTGCTGGCCTAACTGTGCTAGCCTAACTCCAGGTTAGGATTCTGCTCTATATCCTATTATTGTATTTGTTTTACAGATTTGCTTGAATTCAAAGTTCTCTGTTGAAGGCATGACTCATGGCAGTTCATTAAGAAACCAGCATGAAAATTTTTCACTACTCCTGACTGGAAAATATATAACTAACATGGCTGTTTCACAGTTATTACAACTGTATATTGAGTCAATAAGGTAAGGGTTTCAAAATTGCTCTGTTTTTTATTTGAATGGTATTGATTTCAAAATTTAACTAAAGACAAAAAACATTTCAATTACAGAAACACCTTTTTATATTTCACAGTTTGTAATTTCAAACAGCTGTATAATGGGGCTAAAGAGGATCTGGAATTAATGAAATTGATTTCTGTTAAGTGCTGTTTTACTACATTGTTCTTAAAGTCCTTGGTTACCTGGAATTCACAATTTTTATTGTAAATTGAATATTTTTATTTCTTGGCAGTGAACATGCATGTAGATTCGTACAAATTCGCATGTCTTCAAGCAAGCTGAATATCTGAAATGAAAGGATTTGAAAATAAGAAATGATGAAACAGGAAACTGAGAGCGAGGGGGGGGCAGAATGACTTTCTGAGGAGGTTTAGATATTCACATAGGGACCTATCAGTTAATGAAAATATAGCAAAAAAAATTATTCTAATTTTATATGAAATGATTGTTTAGTAACCTGCCATCATCTTTGCCAGGATCTAATTTGCCTTCTAGCAACAGCATGATTAATCACTTGGCATCATGACAGTAGAAACAAAATTGTTTAATGCATTTCGATCTGCCAGTCATAGTTTGGCTACATATTTAGCAGTGCAGCATAAAGCCCATTCTTTGTCTGAAACATTTAAAGGCAAAAGGCCCAAACTATGGTTGCTTGAGGTGAACTTTTCAGTCTTTCATATTTAACAGTACAGAAGTTTCTATGTTAAATGAAACAGCTTATTTTTTTTAAAAAGAACAAAATTCCATCCCCAGCATATTCCTGTCCGGAGAATGACTAAGCCAGCCATTTTCAACCGCTGTGTCGCAGCACATTGATGTGCCGCACATGGTCCCCAAGTGTACTGTGGAAATTTGGGAGAGAGTAGGGCCATTGGGGGATGTGAGCCCCCCCCCCGCCACTGGCAGCACTGTGTGCCTTGTCAATTGTCAAAAAATTGATGGTGTGCCTTGATCGTTCTAGTGCCTTGCCAGTATGCCACGAGAAGAAAAAGATTGAAAATCACTGGACTAAGCATTTGAAAAGAAGTTCCACTAACAGTGCAATCCTATGCATGTCTATTCAGAAGTAAATCCTGTTGAGTTCAATGGGACCTAAGTGTATTGTATAGGATTCTAGCCCAACTAATGTTTGACTTTTTTTCTCATACAATAATACTGCAGACTTTCCAATTTTTTTACCTTTAGTTGATATCATAAATTCATCCCTAGTGCCTCCTACACTCCTCCATAAAAAAAAAACTTTATTTTAAAAAATGGTTTCAGTGGATTCAGAATAATATTCAGAATATTTGTTACAGTGCAATCGTAACCTGTGTGGGAGCAGGCAGGCTGGCCGGCCTGCGCTGCATTCTAACCAAGATAAGAAGCAGCTGGAACCTATAATGGGGCAAGGGGACGTTTGTCCCCTTACCCCAGGGTAATCCCCAGGCAACTTGATAGGACTGTTCGGACTTGCACCTACTAAATAGCAGGTGCAAGTCCGGGCAGCCCAGAGTGACCTGGAGTGGAGCCAGTGGTGAAATTCAGCCAGTTCTCACCAGTTCTGCAGAACCAGTTGCTAATTTATTGATATACAAAAAATAGTGCTGTAGAAAGAAGCAGTACAAAGAAAGGAGGACATAGAACCAGTTGTTAATTTATTTGAACCCCACCACTGGAGCCACACAGCCCCGGGACCGGGATTAAGATCTGCCCTAACGACCAGATTCTGACTCCTCCCCTCCAGGCCGCCCTGCCCACGAGGTCACCTGTCCTCTGTCTCCACCCCAACTAACGTCCTGGATTCTCCACTAATGCTCCTCACAGGTTTATCATACCTGTGAGAAAGAGATGCTTGCAGCCCCATAGGGCTGGCTGGGGCTTACCTGGGTGCAAGGCGAAAACCTCTCCTTGCCCTGCGCTGAGCTGCTGCTGCTGCCTCCTGCTGGGCTTAGGATATGGCCCTGCTATGTCGGCCTTACTTAGGACTGTGCTGTACAGCAGAGATTTTGAGGATAACCACATTGATTTAAATGTGATCAAATGGTAATGTTTAAAAAGTGGGCGGCTGGTCATTTAAAATTCCTTTAGTCAATAAATCCTTCCATTACCCCCTCCTGTCTCCTCCAATGATGCAGTAAGAGACTTTTTTTTGTTTTTATCCCATCTTTCCAGGTGCAGTTTCACTCTGGTCTACTGCAGAAGGTCTTAATTAAAACTCTATTTCTTCATCAGTGTTTTCCACCTTGCCTGTCATTTTCCAAGACAGGTTGTTCAGAGATTTACCTTAATACAGTATCTTTCAATCTATTTTTGGCCCATGAAGCAAAAGAATCTATTTTTACCGTTTTCAAAGTGTTAATGGCAGACAGAACAAAAGGTGAACGGTACTGAACGTTCTTGAGCTGATTTTTTTTTCCCCATTTCTGCTTCCTTTCATTGCCACACTGATCTTGGAAATTGAAAATGCATTCATTGTGTTGGCATATCCTAGGTTTCACCTGAAAACTCATGCACATGCATAAAAACTCACCCATCAAGGAATATAATTGAATGGTGTGCCTGTACCTATGGCATCATTTGTGACTAGAATCATTCAGAGTTGCTGTAGAAACAATATTTGTCTCTGTGTGAATTATCAAGGGTTATCAGGGATTCATCAATAGCTGAAGTAACCTGAAATATAAAGCTAGGAAATACACTATTTGTGTAAAGCCTCAAGTGCCCTATCTCTCAAGGGGAAAGGCAGGATATAAATTACAGTATTTAAAAATTTTTTAAAAAATCTAAAATGGTTTTGGATCATATTTCTCCATCATCCAAAAGTTTGTCCATTGCCCAAAGAAATGCAAAAAAGTAATTCTGTTTTATTCTGCTGAATTAGCAGGAATTCTGGAAATTTCTCTTTCATCTTCCTTAATAGTCTGAAAATACAGGCATACCCTGGTATCCACTGATTCTGAATCCACGGTTTCAGTTATCCATCAATACTGGGATGCCTATTAAAAGACAGGAGAACATTAAACAAATCTCTCTCTTTTTTACCTTGTTGCAGCAAAACCACTGATGTTCCCTATCTTTCAAAAGGCATCTCTAGCATCCTCAGTTTCAGGTATCCACTGTGGGGTCCAGAACGGAACCCCAGCGGATAACAGGGCATGCCTCTACCATCCGTTTATATTTCTTGTTGGCAGGCCGGTGAACAAGCAGCATTGATGAGTGTTAATGCGTGTTTTCCTTCTTTGCAACCTGTCACCCGGGGCCCGGGAGCCCCATGGGCCACTCCGAAGTGCGAGGGTCTACACGGGTAGGTAGAAGGGGAGCCAGGCACCCCCATGACCACCCCGAGGCCTCAGACCAAGGACGGGGGTCCCACTTGGCCACAGGAGGCCGCAGGAGGTGGATGGTCAGAGAAGTCTGGCCAAGCTCAGAGAAAGCCTTGGGTGACTCGCTGAGTAGAAGCAAGATCCTGCAAGGAGCCAGCCAAGTCTCACGAGAACTGGGCCTGGGAGTGAGACCGGAAGGGGAGGAGCCTAGAGAGGCTGGTCTGGGCCTCATAAGGAGCCCAGCCAGCAAAGGGAGAGGACATCCCTCCTGGAGCTGGAGGGTAAGAGGAGGAAAGGCGCCCAACGAGCCAGGCAGGCCGCCTGGACTCGCACCGGACCGTGGCCTGAAAGGGGACCATCGAGCCCCGATCCTTGAAAGGCTGAACCCCAGGACCGGATCCTCGGGGGGCTCAGCCAGAACACCAACTTACCTTTACCCTTGGGGTGGCCTAGGGGTGCCCCCCCGAGAGACCTTCTCCCCAGCCAGTCCCTGGCCCGCGGCCCACCTGAGCAGGCACAGGAACAGGGAGTCTGCTGACCCTGAGCAAGGGGCGAACAGGACGACCCCCAGGGACCACCTGGGCATCAGCGCACAAGCCGGTGGCTGCCATCACGCCCGACGAGGACGAACGCCAAGGAGTGACCCCACGTGCCGCCACCCACGGCGAGGCTCCATTTGAGGACTTTGGGAACTGGGCCCTGTGAGGTAACAGGGTCCGAGGGCCCCGAGCCGGGGGTCCAGCTTACGGGGGCTCCATGAATGTAAAGTCGCTGTCCAGATTAAACCGATTGTGTCCCCCGCCAAAGGTGTCCCGCTGCATCTTTTCCCAACGTCGCGAGGCGGCCAGAGCGAGGTGGGGGGGCACCCCCATGCCCGACCCCGGGGATCAGCCCCACAGGGATACCCCGGACTCACACAACCCTTCAGAGGTAGGTGGATTCTTTTACTTGCAATCTCCTTTATAGACATAACTAGCCTTTTGTTACCCGGCATTGCCCGGGGGACAAAGTATCCCCAGCCTCTATTAGGAGAAGGAATGAATACAGGGACAGAAGCAAGCAAAGGAGCGTAATCAAATTGTCACACTCACTGAATTAGCCCTCTGGAAATAGGTCCCTCTCAGATCCGACTGGGTGCTGGAACTCTCTGGATCATTTGCAACTCTTTGCCACGCAGGCAGTGCAAACCAGTTTCACTTTCGCTTTGGGTTAGTCCCTGTGTATCTCATAACCTGCAGAATCGTTTGTGACCACAGGGTGGCAGCAGACCTCTAGTCCAATGCAATCCCCTTGGTTTCTGACGATCTGGCCCCCCTCCCCGAAAAACGGGGAGCTGTAGGGGGGTCTGACCCCCGCAGTGTTTTTTGCCAGGCCGCAAGGTACGTGTGTGCCAAGTTTCATGCGGATTGGTGCCAGCATTGAGAAGCCTATTCAGAACATACATACCCGCATACATACATACCCACACACACACCCATGTCCGTTTTTATATATATAGATTAATCAATATACAGATAGTGCCAAGGTTCTCAGATTGTTGTCTTTTTTATTGGACTTTTGAAAATAGGAAAGCGAGCAATAGCTATAGCTAAAAGTCAAGAGGGTTATGATGTCAACATTCTCAAGGTGCCAAGTACTTTTCCTATTTTTAAAAAAGCAATTCATTCCCAGTACAATTGGTTGTCTCTAAAATGGAATACAATTTACATCTAATCTCAGCAGAATATTTTACAAGCCTGTTTTCAAGGAACTGCTTTTTTTTTTCTGGTCTGTTGACTACTCCACAAAACATTAGCAATGTTTCATTGGGTGCATCCCACTTCCCCAAGTGGCAAAATGTTCTAGGGTCAGTGCTACTGCGGGTATTTTGTTTGTTTTTTGAGGAAAGTGCATCGAAGAGTTACAGTGTTTCTGTGATATTTACTTGGTTACAAATATACTGGTAGAACATGAGCAGAGGCAACTAATAGGCCCACAACATTTGGGACTACGCTCCATTGATTACAATCGGATGTACTACTCCCAACTAGGTATGTACAAGACTGCAACCCAAAAGTGCCTTCTTCCGCTGTTGCTAAACTGAGAGAAAGTGGAAGAATAAACCACATCAGCGATTAGATATAAGCATGGTGTAATGGAGGGGATACTGGTGATAGCAGACAGCTGAGACCTTAATAGCAGGAACTAAGGCAGCAGCAGCAGCAGCAAACTGATGTGTGTCTCTTTCCATAGGGCTCAATACATTTTCCTTATCAGCTTGAAGGTGTTGAGGGGACTTGCTTCTCAAGAGCTTGTTAGGGCCTGTGTTCTGTGGGTTGGGGCCATCCTGGTGCCGCTGTGTTCCTCCCAGGCTGCCCTTCGAAGTGGACCAAGGCACAGTTTCCTACTCATGAATAAACACTCATGTGCTGCTCCATGTCATGTATAGGGCTCAATACATGTTCACTATCAGCTTCTTAGTTTCGCGACCCACCAAAAATCAGGTTGCGACCCACAGTCTGATGGCAAACCACGGATCTAGGGCAAATCTGCGTGGGATCATCCCAGAAAGCCAGGAGTGCAGGAAAGAATACCTAAAAATGTAATATGTTGTAAATGATAGAGCAGGGGTGTCAAACTCATTTCATACAGCAGGCTGAACAGCGTTTTGATGCCTGCTGAGGACTGGAAGTGATGTCATTAAGCAGGTCATAACCAGAAATAAGCATTTTTTTTTCCTCACTTAGAAAAGGTGTGTTTTTCTCACACATTATCTGCAAATAGAAAATATGCAAATCATCATATTTTCAAGATATGGGAGAGCCCCATTATCACATGGGCTTTCCATTCAGCAGTGACACCTCAGCACAGCTCTGCAGCTGAGAGCGGCTGACAGTGGTGCTGGGAAGAGCCCAATAAAGAGCTGCTGTGGGCCACATGCAGCCCCTAGGCCTTATGTTTGACACCCCTGGGATAGAGCACGAATGTCCATCCTTGGTGCAGGTTGTGTCACTGCTGATACTAGAAACAAACAAGTAGCAGCTTGCCTCAATCAGGTCTTCTTGGAGTGCTTCCTGGGAAGTGGAATCTGGCTTGCACCAGCCAAAGTTAGAATGCTGAACTAAAGGGGTATGTATTTTGATCCAGCAAAATTATTCTTACATTCTGATCCAATGATTCTTCTAGCCCACGACGCAGACTTGGGAATGGGTGGGAACCAGTACACAGATCCCACATGACCTGGGGGACAAGCGGTACTGAATTTAAAGAGAACCGTGCAAACACACACCTAATGTGAGATACATTTGTAACATGTACCTCAGAGACAATGCTGCAACTTTGCTTTATTCATGCATCGTTCAAGAGCCTAACCAGGCTGAGATAGCAATTCTAGACAAACTTACATGAAAGTAAGTTCCGTTGAACCCAATGGGGCTTACTTCTGTGTTGACATGCGTAGGCTTCCATAGCATCAGTCCCACAGAATAGTGTGTCTTCCCGAGGAAATCAATGAAATAAAATGCTTTGAAAAAGGTGTTAAAACTATTGATGCACCAGTGCAATATTGCTGCTTGTTCCTTTAGGAAGAATAATCCCTCCAGATGAATACAGATTTCCTACGCATGATAGCAAGCATGTAGTTGGGGGAATCAAATGTTTGAAAAACAAACCAAATAATTCTGGATGTTGCCAATCATTTGGCTATGAGCTGATACAGTGCGTATTGTCAAGTATTTGTGCTTTTCCGTGGCTTTTTTATCCTTTCCTCCACATTCTCTTTTGCTACTTAATTTCATGCATGGGAGGTCAAAAGACAAAAGGTCAGGCCTGGTTTAAGAGCCATCTAAATAGCCTGCCATTAGTCAGACCACAAGGAAAGTGTCCCAGAATCTGTAAACATCATCAAGTTTTTCAAGTGGCACAATACAATTTTTTCTCCTCATTCCCCTTTCTTTCCACATTGAGTTAATAGTTACAGAAAAACAAGGCAGCTTTGTGTGCCTTCTCTTAGTGCAACAATGTCTGAGACCTGTACCTTGACAGCATAGGAAATAAGTGGGCAAAGTGAGATGGAATAGTCTATTCCTGGAAGTCAGGTTCTATGTAAATCCATGTATTATTTTATATAAGTACTAGCTGTTTGTGACCCGGCGTTGCCCGGGGGCAGAAATTATCCCCAGGCCCTATTGGGAGGAGGAATGAGTGTGTTCTGCAGTGCACCCCCACCTCTGGGGGCGTATGGGGGGCCCTACCCCCACAGTATATCTGTCCAGATCGTAAGGAAGGAGTGTACCACGTGTGGTGCACATCGTTCCAGGCGTTCCAGAGTAATGGTGGAACATACACACAAATATGCAAACCTCCCTCAAAAGCATGACATAGTGAGATCCATATATAGACATATAGAACCCGTCCCTGAAATAACACAGTATTGATGACCTGGAACCCACAATGCACACTATCACTGTGAAATGAATGAGGAAACAGGGATACCATCAACTAAGAGAGCAACATGAAGGTCCCACTTACTGTGTGCAGGTCCTGTGGCAGGAATCCGCCCTGATGTATGAGAAACAGGCAGAGGTGGCCTGTTAGCTCCCTGGACATAGGCCCCTCTCAGATCTGAGTGGCTGCTGGAACTCTCTGGATCCTGCTCTTTCCACCCTGGCCCACTCAGGCAACACTGGCAGCTGTGTAGTTAACAGTATTGATGACCCGGACCCCAAAATGCACACTATCACTGTGAAAGGAATGAGGAAACAGGGACACAATAAACTAAGAGAGCAATCTGAAGGTCCCACTAACTGTCTGCAGGTCCTGTGGCAGCATAGGCCTGACGTATGAGAAACAGGCAGAGGTGGCCTGTGAGCTCCCTGGACATAGGCCCCTCTCAGATCCGACAGGCTGATGGAACTCTGTGGATCCTGCTCTTTCCTCCCTGGCCCACTCAGGCCACGCAGGCAAAGCACTTTAGTTTCACTTTCTGTTCTGCTCAGTTTCAGCTGAGCTGCTGCAGAATTGTCTGTGACCACAGGGTGGCAGCGGACCTGTAGCCCCATGCAATCCCCTTGGTTCCTGATGATCCGGCCCCCTCCCTGAAAAACGGGGGGCTGTAGGGGGGTCTGACCCCCGCAGTGATTCCTTCCAGGCTGCAAGGAACGTGTGTGCCAAGTTTCGTGGCCGTGGGTCAAGGCACGGAGACGTGTATAAGGAACATACATACATACATACATACATACATACATACATACCCGCATACATACACACACACAAACGTCCATTTTTATATATATATATTTTATAAGAACTAGATCTTTAACTCTGCTATGATTTGGCATCACAATCTTGAACACACTTACTTTAAAATCTGGCCCACTGATTTGCTCCCAAGAATATGGTATTGATTAAATATGCTATTTTCAGACTTTTTAGAAATTGGCTTCATATTCATTACTTCTCTGGTAGAATCCAGGGACCTGTAGCATTTGGAGAATATGAGCTGGCTGGTCTACAGCCCTTTTCCAGAACTACAATTCCCAGAGTTCTTTGGAGAGGAACCTTTGGTCTACTTGGGCTGCATTCTTTTTTATAGTTAGGAGAATTGCCAGAAGCGAAGTTTCCAGCATGTCTCTAGTGCGGCTAATTTAAAAATACCAAAATGAAATCCCCTCATTGAGAGCAATTGTATGGAAGTTGCCACGTTGTTGCCATAAATGGAGTACACAATAGAGGCAGTCATATTTTTCACAGGGTCCTGCATTTGTGTCAATGGAAAAATAGGCGGAAGTGATGTCACATAGTGACAGCCATCCTTTCTAGTTCCAAGCTCACTGCTCAAGTTTCTAGCATGGGGAGGATGCTAGAAGCTGAAAAAAAAAAGAACACATATAGGAATGCCCGGCTATCCACAATATCTGCAGATACCATGGATATTGGGGTGCCTATTTAAAAAGATAGGGGAACATTAAACAAATCTCTTTTTACCTTGTTGCGGTAAAATCACAAATGTCCCCCTAGCTTTAAAAAGGCGTCCCCAGTATCCACAGTTTCAGGTATTGTATTGGAAAAGGCAGGAGATACCCCGAGGAGATAGGGAATGGTAGCCACAGTGGCCCCTTGTCCAAATAAGCCAGGGATTACAAGGTTACCCCCCTCCAGCTGCAGGCTGATGAGGCCCCTGGCTATGAAGGGAGGTTAGCACAAGTGCACTTATACTGGGTGTGCACTCAGTATAAGTCTCCGCCTCAGTATAAGTTGGAGGCAGGAGCTGCAGTAAGGTGGCACCTGGATAGGTGCTGGATGGATGGATCATTGCAGGGTGATTAGCACCGGGTAGGTGTAGGAAGATGGCTGAGTGGACTGACTGATGGAGTGCTGGCTGGTCCGCCTGCCTGAAGGACTGTTGGACTGGATAAAAGAAGGACTGGATAAAGGAAGGTAAGGTTATTGTGGGGAATAACCATTGGGAGTTGTTGTATGGCTGCCACGCCCCTGGAGCCACCAAGTGGAGGAGGCAGTTGTGGCTTAGGCAAGCTGGCTGCCTATTGTTTGTTGGTGGGGTTTGTTGGTGCAAAGTTAGACTTGGGGTATTTTGAGCTAAGCCGGTGATGAGGGCAGTCTGGAGGAGGCTGGCCAGCCAGCGATTCCAAGCAAAGCTGCTGGAAGAGAGGAGGCCCAGTGGGTGAATGAACCCCTGCCCTCTTACCTATCTCTGAGGCTGCTCTGGAGGGGAAACTAGTTAGCCTAGTGGGGGCATTGGGGCCCTTGGGGAGGCCCAGCAGGGAATTTGGCAGAACAGATATCCAAGGGGGGGAAGGAGTCTAGAACAGAACACCAGTGGATACCAAGGCATTCCTGTATTTATACCTGTAGTACAGAGATGCCCTTTCCATAGGTAGTTTCCATAGGAGGTAGTTTCCATTCAAATCCATCGGATTTTGTGTCAAGCAGATTTACTAAGAGCAGGGTGCCGGCTTCACTGAAGTCTGTAAAACTGAAGTAAAGAAAAGGTCAGTATTTTGGCTACCCAGGTAAACTCCAACCACAATCAGTCAGTCACACTCTGATGCTGAAGAGAAAGGACATCATAAAGCCAGAGGTAAACAGTTTTACGTCCTGTTGATTTTACTAAAAGAGTTAATTGCATTCTTAAGGCTATACTCCTGAGCAAACTCACTAGGGAGCAATTTTCCCTGAACTAACTGGGGCTTGTTTCAGAGAATTGTGGTGTCAGTGGCGTTTCTACAGGGATGGCAAAGCTCTAAGTTTTGCAAGAAGCCTTACCTTGCAGTGGAAATCACTCCTCTCCTGCACCGTTTTAGCCACTCTTGGCTTTGCTTACTGGCTACAGCAGCAAGGGAGAGGAGGGATTTACATGACAGGGTAAGGCTTCTTGCAAAACTTAGAGCTTTGCCATCCCTGTAGAAACACCTCTGTGTGGTGTACATTTAAATCCCACAGATGTTAGTAGGAGAAAAGTCCTGGACTTTGGCTGGATTGTGTCCGCTGGTTGAAATCCTTTGCATCGTTAGACTGTTTAAATCCTATTTAAAGTCAGTGGGATTTAAACAGCTAAACATTGTGCAAGGGTTGGAGGCTGAGGGCTGTAGCCCTGCACAGAGGCTGCTTAAATCCCACAGGAATCAATGCCTAATTTGGCAGTGGGTTGTAGCCACTGATCACAATGATTGTTAACCATTAAGCACCAACATAGCATGCCACGCAATCCAATGCATGTTTACTCAAAAGTAAGTCCCATTTTTTTTCCAGTGGTGTTTACTCCCTTGCAAGGATGGACAGCATTGCAGCCTTAAATGCAATATGCATCACTTTGGACCATTACGTGGAAGGGAGGACCCAAGTACAAAATCAGTAGACAAAGGTGCTTGTCTCTCCTAGACCATTTCACTGCATTACAGCTCAGTTTAGTTTATGTGGGCAAGATGTCATAAGAAGTCCCACATTGCTCTTACTGGCCACACCATCATGGGACTGGAAAAGTGCAGAGCACTATTGCATACTCCTAGTTTAACTCAAAGGCCTCAGGTTGCTGGTAGTTGCTAAGAGCTGGATGCAACCTATATGGCAGCACTCGGTGCCCACGGGTGAAATGTCAAGAAACTTGCACGTTTTTGAAGTTGATTCACAAAGTACACTTAAGCTTTTCCCACAACAGAAGATGCTAAATGTGCCTATCCATGGACAGGGCTATTGGTTCCAGAGCATCTGCTGCATCTCAACAAGACTAGGCACGCACTCCTAACCAACTTTCCAGCACCAGGGTAAGGACAATACAGCCCTGAGGTAAGGGAATAAACATTCCCTTAGTCAAGAGAGTTAATGCCTCTGTTTGCCTGAAGATAAGAGCTGAAGATCTGAAGGTCGCCAGTTCGGGACAGCCGGAAGTCTCTGTGAGCGGCAGACCTCATTAATTGCAACTGATTAACAGCTGAGCTTCGGCTGCCTTGTGTGTGGGGGAGTTGTGCCGAAGTTCAGCCGCTTCTCTGGTGGGAGCAGGGAAGCCGTTTATCAGCCAGCAAGAAGACAAATGGGTGGCCAGAAAGAAGGATCAAGAAAGATCCATCTGTATGTGTGTAGTTCTTGAAAGATAGAACATTTCTGTAAAAATTGTAAAAACCTTCGGGTTTCTGAATAAAGTCTGCCTATGTAAACCGCCTTGAGTTATAGTCATCAGAGAAATCTGGTGACCTAAGAAAGGCGGTATATAAACCCAAGTATTATTATTATTATTATTATTATTATTATTATTATTATTATTCCCTTACCTTGAGGAGGCCTTCGCGGCTGCTATGCCACTGCAGGATGCAGCACATGCCCCAATGGCACTGCTATGTCAGTGCTGGAAAGTTGGTTAAGACTGCTCCTTAAGGGTCGTCTTTGCAATGTCATGGCTCAGCTCTGAAGAAGTCACAGGAAAGAAGTGAGTATCTGAACATGTGCCTTTCACTGCAAAAGTCCTATTGCATTGGGGATGACAACTTCCACAGCATAATCAGGCAAGCTTGACCCTCACCCCTTCTTATCTCCCAATTTAACCACTACAATTTAACTTCCAAGTTAGGGATGTGATGCAGCTCATCTAGCCTGCAGAAGAAAGAGAAGCCACATGGTCTGCATCTTGGTCTTAACAAAGGATTACAGGGCCAGCTACAACGGCTAAGCCAACGACATGCCAGGCCCAATACGGATTTACCCATTTCCAGGCCACTTTGTAAATCACCTTGGGCACAAATGAAGGCAGACAGGACACAAAATGTTAAACCCAATGCATCGGAACAGTCCAGCTTCACTGGGTCATTCAATATGGTCTTTCTCACAAGCAAAGCTTACCTCTCCCTGCCAAGCTGACTTCTTTTCTTTTTTGCTCCTTCCCCCCCCCCACTTTTAGTTTTTGTGTTTGTTATGACCTGAGCTCCCCATCACCAAATCCATCCCCACAACAGTAGAACGGGGCAGGACCTGGGAGCTGCCTCTGAGTAGAGTACAAACAAGGACAGAGTGTCTATACCTTTAACCATTGTATAGAAGAGGGAATTTGGGCAGGTGCAGCTCATCATGGAAGGGTTTCAAAAGCTGCACCTGCCCAAATTCCCTCTTCTATACAATGTTTATACAATGTTGCTGCTCGGCTTCCCACTTTGATCTGATTTAGAACCCAAGCTTGTGCATGTCTACTCAGATATAACTCCCATTACAGTCAATGGAGCTTACTCCCCCCCCCCCCAAGTGCAGACAGATTTCAGCCATAGTCTTTCCAAGCACGACATGGCTTCGCACCCGGAGTTTTTGCCCAGGGTGTTGACGTATAGCACGGCATGTAGGTGGTGTCACCTTGTAGGTGGTGTCAGGTTTGGTTCAGACCTTTGCCTCCCCAGCCCTCCTAAAATACAAAGGAGACCCTTGCGAATAACCCCATTACATGGTAAATCCGAAATTTTGACACACGCCTGATGAGAGCCAAAATGACGACTGAAAAAAAATACCATTATTAGCAGAAGCCAGAGTCAGCGTGGTGGCTCAGGCTGCAATCTTGTCCACACTTACTTGGAAGTAATCACCAAGTGGGAAAATAAGTGGGACTTTCGGATAAACATGCACGAGGTGGAGACGAACGTTCCCTATAGAAATCTGGCCTCGGTTAGTAGTCCTGCGGTTCGAGTTTACGAATGTTTAGTCGGAACGGAAGAAATCCTGGTTGATTTCAATAGGGGCTTATTCCGAAGTAGTGTAAGGTATTATTAGGCATCATTATTCTCCTACCCTTGGCTCTCTTTAATATGTAATATATTGCAGTTTCTTTTTCAAAGTTGTAAAAATTATCGAGTTCTTGTGCTATGCTTTTTGAATATTATGTTAATTCGGTATGTAAAATGTGGTTTACTCTTCTAAACCGGACTCCTCTTGTCTTCAGGCACACAGTTCGTCATCCTTTCAGTTCGAAACCCCAGTCCTGTGCTGCTGCTCCTCTAAACACCGACGCCTCCTGTGCCCCAGATCAAAGCGCTAGGTAAAACTACCAGTGGTTTTCTGGCTCAGACGCCACTGAACTGCATGGCAGCTGCGCAAGCGCAGAGTGCTGGCCCCGTTCCTTTCGGTGGAACTTGCAGAAAACTTCCGGGTGGTTTGGGCCCGTTGCGTTTGTGTTCTGGGCTTATTGTTTTTTCCTTCACTGGGTCCCAAACCGCAGCTTTCCATACCCATTCTGAAAACTGTTTATTTGGGAATGAGTTCTTTTGAGTCCAATGAAGCCTTACTTCCAAAAATGGTTTTAAGAAGGGCACCTAGTTGGGTGTGTTCAGAATAGCAGCCTAATCCCTAGCACATTTCCTCCAGACATTCAAAGTTGAATGCCTTTGAACTTCGTGTTTTGTTCCGAATAAACGTGGATAGAAAGAATCCGACTTCTTTCATTCCTACTAACGGGGTTTATATTGCTTTAGGAAGTTCCGTCTCTCGATGAAATCGGGGGTAGTTTTTAAACCTGAATTTTTAACAAGGGGGATTTCCTCAAGAGTAAATCTATAGGATTTGTTTCCGAGCAAATAAGGCGGAGACTGCAGGATGAACACAGTTGGGAGAGACATTTGCGTAGACTTCTGTCTCTGGTGCCACTGATGTGAAGCTTGATTCCAAAATTTTACTCTGATGCACCCTGCAGCAGGCTTCGGTTTCAGAAGAATCATCCGCTGCGGCATCTTTGTAAATCTATGTGATGGTGCCGAAAAGGCAGAGAGAAACGAAGGCACTTAAAAATAAAAGTGGCCACCCGCTAGTGTGGAGTTTCTCACATGGATCAATTTACAAGGCTCAGGTAGAGGACCCGTAAACCTAAATTTCCCGAAGTGCCTGTGGCTGCAATATGCCCCAACCATACTTACCTGGAACTATGTCCTGCCGCCCGGAATGGAACTTACTTCTGAGTAAATATGGATCGGTCCCGTGCGGCAAAAGCCAATAGGTCAGTCTAATAGGATTTACTCAAGGTTTACTTGGGATTGCTGCTTTCCCTTTAGGGATCCTAAATCCCTACGATTTCGGTGAAACTTACTATGTTAACCGTCCGTGAGTGACGTGCTTACACCTGGGATCTCCACCTTCCAGGGCAATCCTCCGCACGTTTACAGAGAAGAAACCAATGGGGGGAGGGTTATTTCCAGGTAAGTCTGCGTAGCCCCAGCTTGCGAATTTAATCATCATGTACCGCTGACTTCATTACATTTCCGAGTTCCGTATGGCAAGAGGTGTATTTTGAAATGTTAAATAACCCCTTGGCAGCCCTGGCTCGATTCATTCCTATCAAAGTTTTCGTCCGAAGTCGCCTATTCTGTAAAGGGTGGCGATCGGTCTAATTTCGAAATGATTTCAATAAGGACACTATAAACGGTGGCGGGCTAACACCATTTGCTTAATCCTGTCCGCCGGATATAAATTCCACTGACAGGAATGGGAGTTGCCTTCAAGTTAATGCGTGTGACAAAAGACTTTATTTGAAGTCTTCGCTCTTCAAAGCAGTTGAGCACGCTTGGTAGGCAGGTCAGCGGGACTCACCTCTGTGGAAACGTGGCTAGGATCACGATTGGATCCAACCCTATTAACAGCCTGAGTCTGCGAACGTTCTCCCCAAAGTCAGTCCGATTTATTTGGATGGGACTTCAAATCTGGGATTATGATCACACTTTAAAAAACAAACAAAAAAACTCCACCTCTCAACAACCCGTGTAAGGTGTTTTAGACGAAACGTGATTGGTCGGGGAGAGCTTCGTAGCCAAGTGGGGATTAGAACCTGGGTCTCCCTCCCTACTCGTTGTCCCAATCCTACAATATACTCACTGCGTTGGATCGTAAACGATGGCCACCTAAGCGCAGGTACACAGAATCCTGCTCACCACTGCATGTACTCTTACTGAGTTACTTCTGGGTACGAGTAGATAGACTTCCAGCCTTGGGTGGAAGCAAATACCGTTAACATTAATTTACTAATATCCATCCAAGAAGGAAAAAAAAATGTCTGCTCGGAAGCAAGTTCCATGTTGGGTGCAATCCTAAACATGCTAGGGAATAAAGTCACAGCGGGCTTTATTTCCAAGAGTTTAGGAGCCCAAGATTCAATGCCAACTTACTTCCAAGCAAGTTCCAGAATACATACATAGGATCGGCCTGGTACTCACAAGGTAACTTCCGATTGCGCGCATGGCTAAGAAGAGCGCGTTATTGACAGAAATAAGACCCACGGCGCGAAGTGGACCCGGTCTTCTTTGGTTTGTGAGTAAGGAAGCTCCCCTGAGTTCGATGGGAGTGGAGAACAATTAATTGTATATCTGGAACTACATCCGGATCTTAGGCGTATTACCCTGTATAGAAAGTCCCATTGAAACCAACGGTGGTACGTATTGCCCATTTATTTATTAAAAATAATAAGCTCTCAACCGGCTTCCTTCGGAATACCGGAGGCTTCAGTGACATCAACTCACAGCGAATCTGCTGGGTATCGGTTCACAAGACCTGGATTTTAAATCCTGCTTATAAAACCTTACATTTTTCTTTTATATTTACATTTATCTTAAAAGCAAATAAATTTCCCTCGAATGTATTCCATTCGTCTGTTATTCGCTTGTGTGACAGTCCTGGTAAGTGATATGGAAATCTTTCAGACCTTTACTTGGTGGGCGGGTCGGTGTCTATGTATGTGGGGAGGGGGAGTCCTACGCTGACCTACAGGATATCGATGCGGAAAGCTTTCCGTGTCTTGGGGTACGCTGCGCACGTACTCAGGGCGCGATCAAGACCCAGTGAAACGTGTGAGTCCCGCCGATTTCAATGAGTCCTTCGAACACGTGCTTGGCTTGCCCATTGAAATCAATGGAACTTCGGCTTGGAGGCTGGATCGTGCCTGCGTCGGGAGCGGCGGCGCTTTGATTTATTCAGGGACATTAGAGGTCAGAAGGGCCACTCCCTTGTCACTCCGTGTTCAGAAGAAAGTGGTCTTCCTTTGAGCGGGGGCGGGGGGGGGGGAATCGTTGCTCCAGGCAAGCTCCAAGGCAGCTCCAAGTCAGTTCAGGCAGATTGGGAGAGTTTGCGCTTGGCCTTCCCGGCGCTCAGCGCCTTGCCTTCCCCTCCCCTGGGACAGTGACCTTGACCTCGGGGAGACCTGGCTCTGGAGGCAGAGGCCGCCGCTGGAAGTGGTCTCCCGATGCTTGCTGTGCAGACTGTCCGGGGCGTGTTGCAACGTGCAGCCCACTTGCTTTCAGTGGCAGCAAAGAGCGAGAATTCCCGCCGTTGCGTGCTCTTCGCATCTTTCCTGGCAATAACACTTGCTGAGACATCGGCCAGTGTGATGCTGGGGCGGGGAGAAGATTTCTTCACCAGGGCCGCAGGGGAACCAGGATTGAGGGGGACCCAGGACTCAGCCTCAGCACTTGTTTCTGAATGCCACAGAGCAATCAGATTAGGAAGAAATCTCCTGGCATATAGGCACAAATTAAGAACTGCCTCAAATACAAGCATGTTCCATTTGGCTATCACGGCTAATAGCCCTTGATAAATATTCCTCCATGAATGTGTGCCATCATCATCATCATCATCATCATCATCATCATCATCTTGTAGCAGAGAATTCTGTAAGCAAATTCTGTTCAAGGCACACTCCCTCTTCATGAAACATGAATCCAGGTTTGTCCGGGATTTACTGAGGCAAAAACTTCCCAGGGAAAGAAGGCATGTAAGGGTGCTGGATATTATAAGTCTTGAAATTACACTAAGAGGTCGAAGAAGGTATCCTGAAAGAGGAGATAAATCAATTAAAGTTTACAAGATTCAGTAAGCACAAGAGTGCCTCTAGGCATGTGGAGAGTGTTTCCTTCACAGAGTAATGTCAAGGCAGGGATTGAATACTGGTGACATTTCCAAAGCAAAATTTCCAGAGCATTCCAGTCTATCAGCAGAATCGCTTGCTCTTGATGTCCAAAAGAGGCACGTTTGGGTGTGACGCTCCAGACTCCCTACAACAACTCATCACTATGTAGAGTCCAACTGCCTCGTCCCAAATGTGCAGTGCGAGTCTATTTACTCAGGAGTAAACGCCACAGCGTTCCATAGGATTAAAAGTTCAAAACTCCTAGCAAGCGCCTTTGAGATTGTAAACTATACAGAGAGGCAAAGCCTAATGGATTTTTACTCAACGTTTTTCCCAATCGAGTGGAGAACGTTCTCATCCGGACTATAGCGAATGGCTAGCCGAAAGGGAGGGGAGATGGTTCACTAAAGAATCTGCTTTCCAAAACCCAGGCACGAAATGATTCCTCTTCCACCCCATCGCGACACATACACGCCCAGCAGAGGTTCAGCTGAACGGAAATTTTCTGCGGAGAGGGGCCACGAATTCAGGGGGTTTCCCCTCCCCCTTTTCCTGCCCCGCAGAGCCGCTTTAATTAAAGTCACAAAGTCACAGTTTATCCTCCGCTTGGCTTCTGTGGCTTGAATCGGCTTTCTCCTCCCCGCGCGACCGCTCGCCCCCCTTTCTCCCTCCCTGCAGTTAGCCCCAATGACTCGGATGTGGTTAATACCGGCAAGGACAGTTACGTCCAGATGTTGCAGCAGCCCTTTGGGGAACTAACAGACAGATGTGTCCCACACTCCCCCCTCAAATGAATGCGTTGCGCCTTCTTAGGTTTCCTCTTTTTTCCCAGCCCTTTCCATTAGGATAACTCTATGTAGTCCACATTGATTGAGAACGTTTCTGAATCGCCTTTTCGAAGCGCCCAAGGCGATATGCAGTGGATGAAAACCGCTGATCCACCGAACAGTAACGAGCTGCGTGGGACTTCGGGGACCGAACTTGCTGCTCCTTGGCCGTTGTTCATGCCCTGGGCCAGAGGACTGTGACTTAAAGTTCACACTTTAACTCTCCCACACCTGTCGGTGTACTTTTAATTGGCTTTGGTTGGATCATACTGAGGGTGGCGTAACAAATTACGTATATTACAATTAGGTATACATATACAATATGCTAGACACACTCACACACACACACACAATGGTGGAGGGCTCAGAAGTGGCAAAACGTGTGGTGGGGGGCGAACTTTGTCCACTTATTAGGTAATCGGAAAGAAAAATAAGGGTGGGTTTCACATGAATTAACCCATTCAAAACATAAGTGGATGGGAATCCATGGGGAACCGCTCTTGAGTATGTGAAAAGTGCCTTTGCTTCACGTTTGCTAGCGGGATCCTGCAATTGGAAGGGGGGAGAACTACTTGTGGATGGGGAATCACTAGGGCCCCCCCACATGGACTACGATCCTACCCAGTGACTGTAAGCTTCTCGAGACAGGGGTCTATCCATTTTATTCAGTAAAACTCCGATGTCCACAGCTTAGGTAAGCGTCGGTTGTTCGGTGGTAAAAAGCATGTGCTTTGTAAGATTCCAGGTTCGATGACTCCTGGAGTGTTCATTTCAGAGGCCTGATATGGGGAAGATCTGTGCGGGAGAGTCACTGACAATGAGTAAATACTCGGCTAAAATAGACCGATCACGTGATCCGGCACGAAGCGGCTTCATGTAATAATTAAAGTGAAGCGCAGTACTTTCCCCTTAAAAAAAAAGTTTTTAAAATACAAGGGCGTTTTACCATTTGCAATGGGTGGTTTGAGGCCTCACCCCCCCCCCAAAAAAAAACCCCGCGGGGGAGATTCCCCCCCCCCCGTATTCCATTTTCTACTATGGCGAGCTGCTGTTTCGGGGTTGTCTGTCAGTCTTCCCTTCCTCTTTTCTGTTCGGTTGCTGGTTCCCCACAGATTAAAGCAGGAACAAAACTTTTCCCCGGCTTTTCCGAGGGTGGGGACAGCATAGCTCATCATAATCGCCTACCTGCTTTTCAGGGCGTGACCTGAGCGCCCAAACCTTTAGAGGGCTGACACATCACACGAGTGGAGGCGTGCGCACGCCACGCCGCACCAGGGGCGCGAACGTGAGGGTGTTACATGCGTGGCGTGGCCGGGCCGGCGGGCCACCTCGATGGTGCCCATTCCCTGCGCCCGCGATTGCTTTGACGCCGCCCAGGGAGCAGGCTGAAAGGGTCGCGGACTCTAAGCCTCCAGAACAACTGTCTCTGCTACGACAATGCGCAGGATTTTCGTGGGGGTTGGTTTTCACTGTCTGTGGCAAGCTGTTAAGCTTAGGAAAGGCGGGGGGGTCTCTTCCAGAAAGCACTTAACAAAGTCAGTGCCGCAAAAGGCCATTCAGAAGCTGCCTTTTTTTTTTTTTTGAAGAGTTAGTTCCACTACTAACCCGGAAAGAGGGGGGATTGGGGGGTTCACGCCGAAAACCCACCGGAAAAGGGAAACTAGGCCCTTGGCTGGGAACTGTTGATATTAATGCTTATTGTTGCATGGATAGATTGCACTCGATTTTGGAAGTGAAGGTGATGGTTGGAGGTAGGTGGAGGAAGCAAGTGAAGAGCGTGTGCACCCGAACAGCAACACGCTCCCACTTGCGCTGATTGTCCGCCCCATCCTCAGAGCGCAATCCTAACCAGGAGTTAGGCCAGCAAAATTTGGCTGGCACCAAGGTCACCATAAGGCACGTTTGGACCACTCTTGGGAGTCAGGGAGGATGGTGCACATCCGTGTGCTGGCCTCTTTGACTAAAAGTGGTCCAAACACACTTTTACAGTGTTCCTTGTATCGGCCAAACTTTGCTGGCCTGTGCCACACTTAACTCCAGGTTAGGATTGTGCTCTCATTTTCCATCTTGCACCCATGACTAGCCAGCCCCTGTTTTAGCCCCAGCACATCCTGAACCTAAGTAGGCATGAAGTAAGTTTCATAGAATCCAATGAGACCTATTGCCAGGGAAACGTGCCTAAGGTTGCATTTGGGATGCTGACTTCGCAGTGAGTCCCAGAATGTGTACCTCCTGAGGAAACAGGTGTAAGATTGGGCTGCACACCTTTGATCGGTTTGATTCCTCCTTGGAGAGATCACCAAACCAGAGGAAGTTTAGGATCAGTCACAAACTCTGGCAACCGTGTCAAAGAGCCAATTTGTTTGTGCCCGCCCCCAGGCCTCTGTGAACTGGACACAGCAAGCAGCTGTGATTCTTTCTTGATACAGTGGTGGGAGATTCTCTTGATATATGTGAGCATTCAGCACAATTTCCTCAGCAGATGCAACTACACAAAATATTGATATTTGATAGTTTTGGAACATGATCAGTGCCACAGACAACCGTGATCATGGACAACATTGAACCTGCAGAGATATACAGTAGGTCTGTCCATAAGCTCACAATTATTTAACAGCATGCTGTGTACACATATACAAAGTGAAAACACAACATTTAGATTGGCAGGTATATCTATTGGTACATTGTAGGTATTTCTATGGCTTGGTTCATTGTAGGCAAGTACATGCACACCTATCCATACGTTTATTAAAGGGTCTCATAAGGCATGCCACGTTCACATCTTTGGTATGTGATACACTGGTTGATGTGTGGGGGCACAAATCACCTCCACTCATCTCACAGAATTTTCAGCACAACCTGATGCATTTCTACTCAGAAGTAAGTTCCCTTGTATCTAGATGTCCTGGAACACGTGTATACGATTGCATCCTTGGATGGTAATACTATTTTACTTGGATGGTAATACATTCTATTCCATTCCCTGGAACGCGTGGATAGGATTGCATCCTTGGATGGTAATACTGTATCTGCTGTCTTTTCGCAGGCATTTTATATAGCTGCACAAGTAAATGGTGAACCATACATGCGACCCATGCTTCCATTTGCACTTAAGCCAAAGTACTGGAAGTCGGCGCCCCAACCTCGGCAATTGATTTGACTGTTCCACTGACATTGTACGTATAAACTGGCAAGCCGCTTAAAGCCCAGTGCTCTGGCTCCAGTGGGTTGTGTGCACCACCCAAGGAGTGTAAGGTTTCCGCATTGAGAGGGGCATTCCCAGTTCAGCTCCCACTTTTGACCAGTAAACGGATTCACAGTACTTGGAAGTAGAGCGCCAAAGCTGACTGAATGAATCTAATGTCACACAGCAGCACCCCGTACATGCTTGCTCGAAGTAAGCCCTATTAAACTCGATGGGGTCTACGTCGGAGTAAATGAGCATTAGAGCAGACTGCATATATGATTATAGGTAAATCATCATCTTGCCATGTTACACAGAAGGAGGCGCAAGCAGGCTGCAATGCCAAAACTGCAATGACGGTCAGCCCTATTTAAGGATGATCCAGAATAAATTGTTCAGGATTTGAGTTATTTGTAATAACTTGTGATATTTGGACTCTCCCTTCCCAGTCTGTTGCTCCGTCTGCAATTCCAGCGTGGGCAACAGACAGGGGCAAAGTACTCCCATATTGTAAGATTGGGGGATGCTAAAACGCAACTAGGTTTTCTCTTGCAAACTCAGGAAAGCCAGGCAGCAGCACGTTTTGCGCTGTATCATTTTGAAGGGATTTGCTCTGAGCTGGAACACATCAGGCTTCTTGTAGTCCTTAGAACGACCCTCTTCTCTGACAAGAGCTATGGTCGCCTCTTTCAGGGCGGCCAAGGAGGGCGAGTATATGCTGGTGTTATTTTTATATAAGCAAATGAAGGCTAAAGGACGTTAGGAAAAAGGGAAGTGAGGCAGCTGAAAGCCGAGTCAAAATATGCAGAGAGCCAATTCGGGCGTTACAAACGCAAATAGCTGCTTCTCGACATATTTTATTTACTTCAGGTGGGACACTATTGGTGCAATCCTCCCGGAAGTTCTCCTGCTCAAGCACCGTTGCAATCTAGAGTAATGGTAGCCGCAGCTTTCATTACTCTCCTCGATGGAAACCCTGAGCAGAAGAGAACTGAAGATGGTGTTCAATTGTGACTGCCCAATACCTTCGCAGGATTCTGAATGCATAACACGGGGAATATAGGGCCATCTTCTCCGCACTGGGGCAGGCATTGAGACCCAGCTCAACCCTAGTACGTTTGTCTGGAAACATTAGTTTCAATATTTTGAAATAAGTCCTCTCGGTAGGTATAGCATTATCATAATCCGTGCATAGATCCCTCTGAATTCAAGTAAAGGGACTTATTACCAGTAGCGTTCGTGGTGGTGGTGCGCAAAACGCTACGTGTTGCAGGAGCCTGAGCTCCTGTGTAACGCTGCTCCTTCCCCTCGCCTCCAGAACCATTTGTGGCTTGGAAGCTTTGCTCTTTGAGCCGCGAATGGCTCTGAAGGCGAGGGGGGGCGTGTTATACAGGCACACAGGTTCCTGCAAAAGCTAGCATTTTGCCCTCCTATAGGAACGCCACTGCTTACTCCCAAGTAACTATGACTAGAACTGAAAAATGGACCTCCAGGCAATCCTTCCTGATCATTCTAGCGCAGTTATTAGAGGATTTTCTCCCACATTTTCATCGTCCCCACCAGCACGATTGATTTCAATAAGCGATGTTGCCCCTGCACAGCTCTTACTTACGCCCTGACCCACCCCAGTATCTTCAAAACAAAACGCTTCTCTGTATCAAAACGTTTGTATCCATCTTTAGATGAAAACCAAAACCACATACAGTACACAGTACATACAGGAGGGTATATGCTGGAGGGAGGGAATACAGTTTGAGATTTGAATGTTCATGCATGGAATAAAAAGTATTTTTACCATGTTGGCGTGGATTTACACACGATCCAAAATACTTTCATTTGCAAAGTAGTCCCATAGATATAAATGGAATTTACTTTCAAGTAAAGATACTTAAGAAAGATGGCAGACCTGTGTTTAATCCAAAGCTAAGGCCATTGAGCATGCTGGGAAACAGAAGATCCCTGTGCTTAGGATAGGATCCCTGCTTAGGATGTTCTAAAGTGCTTAGGATCCCTGTGCTTAGGATGTTCTAAAGTTTTTTTTTCCTCTTTAAAAAGACATGTTATTTGCCAAAGTATGTAAAAAAATTATGGGCACGATCAAGGGGGTAGGGTCAAGCTCGCTGAACTCTCGGTGGGAGAGGGAAGCATGTGCTTGCATTCAACGCAATGGAGCTAAGGTTGTACACTTACGTGGGAGTAGGTCGAAATCCATGAGACTTACTTACGAGTAAACATGCCTGGGATCGGCTGCCTGCACGGCAGCAATATTGTACAACCCTCTTATTTGGAAACAAGTCACTTTGACCTCAATGAGAGTTACTTCCGGGTAAAACGCGTGCAGGACTGGGCTGCAGAAGTGCTTAACTTTGGCTGAATGAGTTGAGATCAAGGAGGTTAGATTAATCTAACCTTCTTGGTTGAGATACACAAGCCCACATCCGCACGCGCGCGCACACACACCAGCCAGTGACCCTTTCTTCGGGGCAAATGTTTAAGCGCAGGATCCAAGCAGTTTGTCGTGCGTGCGCTTTACGAAATCCTTGGGGAAAAGGGGGTGGGTACTAAAATACTGTTCCCGTTTTAGTATTATATTATTGGCAGGAGAGAAGTTATCTAGGCTCGGTCCATTTCCTTCGATGTCCCTCTTGTCGAACTTCCTGCATTGGCTGGAGGTGATTGCGGAGGCAGACTGCTTGGCTAAATTAAAACTTAACGCAGAGGCTGAAGATTCACTTTCTGCCTTTCAAACTGTAACGGAGACAGGTAGCACTTTAGCTCCCAAGGAGTGCGGGGCGGGAGGGAGAACGCATTTCGCCACCTCCTGCACAGTTAAGAAAGCTATTTTGCATAAATGTACCGTTTGCCTTTCCATCGATATGGGGTCTTTCTCACCGCCAATATTGTTCATGCACTTGGTCTGCCTTCGCTTTCCTAAAACTGTATTCACTGAAGCATCCACCTATTTTGCACTGGAGGGGGGGGGAGAGAGAAATATAATATGAATGAATGAGGGGGGTCTAGATTAAGAAACTATTTTGATAACAAGTTCAGCTGTAATGGCTGATAGCAAAGAGTGGGTGGCTTAGCTGTCTGGTGGAACAAGTAGATTTATTTTAGACAGGCATGAATATTTCAAAATTAATCAGGCTGACTATTACAGTGAAGGAAATTAAAGTGCAAAGCCATTCTCCGCCCTCACCCGCCCCATAGTGTCGTGGTTGATATTTAATTTTCTCTTTAAAAAATGCCACCCTTTCTTTATTATAATTGAAGGCCTTTGTGTGTGTGTGTGTGTGTGTGTGTGTGTGTGTGTGTGTGTGTGTGT
>JAJKFI010000172.1:877896-899550 GCA_029204185.1 Lerista edwardsae | reverse complement strand
ATCAATCAATCAATCAATCAATCAATCAATCAATCAATCAATCAATCAATCAATCAATCAATCAGTACTTACTAAACCCACGAACAGGTTATAAACAAAAGAGTTACGTACAGTATTCTGTGCAACTTGACGAGTGAGCATTCATTTACAGTCACTACTGCAAATCTGTAATACAAATTGCATGTGGGTAGAAAATGAGAGAGCTCCGTACAGAAGTGTCGACTCGGACACTTTTCATCAAATCTAGGATAATTCATCAAATCTTTGGAGCAGTCTTACGACAGAAATGTGCTAGGCTAGCCTTACTAGAAATGCATTTGATTGAAGTCGATTTGCCTGCCTTACTGGGACAGATCAGTTGTCCCAAGAAGATAACCCACTCAATATTGAGTCTGAAGAGCGTGTAATCTGCCGGAGCTGGGTTAACTTCCACCCTGAGACGCTTGGAGCAATGAGGAAGATCTGATTTATAATTTTGTCAAGCACTTCGCCTCCCTTTATGCTTTAAAAAGAAAAATTAAAAAACGGAGAACTTCCATCCGCTAATGGAGAATTTCTGTCTGATAATGGACAAGGCATACACTGGATCATCCCTATGGATGGATCGTTTTCTTTTCATTTGGAGCTAGTTATTCCCTTTCCGTCCCATAAATTTCTCCAGCCAGAAAGATGAAGGGCATAAATCCGGGGCCCCCTTTAACTGCCAGCGAGAGACACTGGAAGGACTTGGGTGTAGTAGTTCCTTCCGCTCCTCTTTTCATGTCCCAGAGCAACGGCATATCCAGCCCACCGTGCAGGGTCGGTCAGAATTAACAGTAGCGCGGGTGACCCTTGGTAACTGAGGATCGTTTTCTGGCGCTCTCTCTCCAGTCCAAATCACTTGGAGGAGAAATTCAGATTGTCTTCCTTTTTTGTGCGCTGAATCAAAATCAAAGTGCTTAGGGTTGGAACCAAGCTATTTGGGGGATGGGGCGAGACAGTAGCACAATAATCTTTTTTGGCAAAGGTCAGGATCCTTTGTGTGTAATTCCGGCTGTCTGCATCTGTGTCTTTTAGCTTTCCTAAAACAGTAGGTTGCTGAAATTTGGTTACTGATTTGATTTGAGTGGTCTCTGGAATAAGTGGTCCCCTCCTTGATTTATTACTTTCTCCGGAAGTATCAAGGACTATGGGTAATTCAGGAAAAGTTATCTTCCTCTTTATAGATTAACCATTAATAGATTGTTAACCTAGGTGCCAGTCCTGTGCACTGTTAAGGCTGCTTAAACCCCACTGACAAAAGTGGGATTTAGGCAGTCCTGTGTGCTGAGGACTACTATTACTACTCGTTTTTTAAAATTAAAATACTTGGATGAAATACTTGGAAAATATTTCCAAGAGAAATAGCTTTTTATTGTTAAAATTAATGTGTTACATAACCTTAGCAGGCATTTTACATCAGGATATGACATAGGAGGAATTCTCTCCTCTCTTTCAATCTCTCTCATGCTCATTCTTTGCTCTTATGGTACTTAACCCATTCTGTAGGTTCAAGTTTGTTAAGCTGAGCTCAGTCAGGGTTTCAGTTTCACTCAACAGTCTGTCTCAATGAGGAAGCTGGAATGCTAGACTACATAACTTCTAGAGGGGGGGTATATAATGGTTTACATGAATTGATAAATCAGACCCCTTTCTGGCTACTACAGTATTAACTAGGATTTTAAATCAATAGATATTACCTTTGAATATATAGCTAATCAAGACCTAAAGGTATACAGTCCATCTGTCTAATTTTGACTTTGAACTGTAACTTGTAATCTTGGAAGGTCTTAGTTGTACAGTCAGCTAAGCATAATGGACAATATTTTTGTTCAGCAAACACAAGGAGGGCTACAATAATTACTGAAAATATGCATTCAGTATACTCCTAGGCTGTATCTTTTCCCCTCCTTAGCCCATTCTTCCTTCCTAGACATTTATCTTTAAATGAAAACATGGGTAATTAACAATTTTTTAACCCAACTTCACTTCTTTGTGTCACAACTAATCAGCATAAAGAAAAAGATCCAGATGCAATCACACTTACTTGGAGTAAGCCCTATGGAGCACATTGGGATTTACTTTGAGTAAACCTGCATGGGATTGTGCTTCATGTCTTTGAAATGACAAAAAACTTGTCTTTTGAGGGTTCAAACTAGCTTTAATAGTCATATAGTTTATATGGATTTATTAAGTGTCCTGATAATTTTAGAAGATGTTTGCAAAGTTTGACAGCAGTTTATCAATGGTCAAATGACTGGATTTAAACACACATTTATTTTATATGTAACTGATTTAACAGAGACAGTTTGGCTTGTCAGCTGATTCTATAGAGTTCAAGCTCTCTGTAAATAGGAAGCTTATTACTTTTGCTCAGTTGTTATCAGTCTTTCTGGCTATTGCAATTATTTGTTTTCAACTTTGCTATTTCTCTCTATTATAAGCGGTTTGCATGATTAACAATTTGAATGTTAATTATATTTTCTCACTTAGCTACATGGCATTATATTTTGCACTCATTGATTTTACTCAGTTTGCTAGTATTCATCTCATTGGGACTCATTTCACATGGGATGGATGTTTCACCTTGCTGAAGGAGAATAGTGAAAAATCACACACAGAAATAGTGCGCCAAGCTTGGTGGAGCCAGATTTTGTGGAATTCTAATATTTTTAGAAGCTCTTGTAAATTACATCAACCAGAAATTATATATAACACCTATTTCTAGAGGACATCTTAAATTGTGATTTTGGAGGGAAAGTGAATGCTTATGTAAATTATCTCTTGGCTCAAATAAGGTAAACTGATGAAGAAAAGATTTCGGCCTTATTTTCATACAGTGAAAAATATATCCTGATCCTAAACACATTTATTTGGGAGGAAGTCTCACTGATAATGATACTGAAAAGTGAGTGCATAAAGTATCTCAGTTTTGAGTCCACTTCTTAAACCAGATGTCCATTATTCATGATTTTTCATTGCCCGATGACTTCAAGGGTTAGTTTAAAGACAACTTTTGAGAGATGGTTTTATAAATCAGAGGCCTGATTCTCATGCCACATAATCCTGGGCAATTATTGAAGTAATTAGAGTTACACAAGTGTAAAATTGCTATCAGTGTCAAATTAGGCCTCAGTAAATAACATTGTTCCTCCTCCTCTCAGCAAATAAACCATAGCCAGCATTTTAGAAATGATGAAACTCTTATCAAGAAGTTGTTCAAAGCTTAATGGTACAGGGGAATCCATAGCTAAAAAGGACTTCCATAAACATTTCTAAACAGTCACAAAGATATTTTCTTCTCTGCTTGTTTTTGTTTGTTTGTTTTCCCATCTGTTTCAGGACATGGAGGAGTGAATCAGTTAGGGGGTGTTTTTGTGAATGGTCGACCACTCCCTGACGTAGTCCGCCAAAGGATTGTGGAACTTGCCCATCAAGGTGTCAGACCCTGCGACATTTCCAGGCAACTACGGGTCAGTCATGGATGTGTCAGCAAAATTCTCGGCAGGTAAAAGGAGATCAGTGAATCTCTGCGATTCTTAAAAAAAGAAAAAGATGCCACTTGTCTGTTACAAGAGTAATAAAGCAGGAGACATTTCAGCTGAAGTCTAGGCAGAATTCCTGGGAGAGAGCCCAACAATAGCAAGCATATAAGACAATTCCAATTGTATGGCAATATTTGCCTTGTCAAAGCTTAGGAAGGTTATAAAGATATACGTTTTAAGGCATCCGTGATTGTAGTGCTATGTATGGGATGCTTTGTAATGAATTAATAGGCAAATTAATTCAAGAAGGAATAATCTAATTCATACTGAATGTGAATCATCTGCAATATTCTGGAAAGTTCATTAAAATACATCTTTTTGGATTTTTAAGGTACATTCTGCTTTAGCATTTAAAGTAATTATATAAAGTCGCCCAAGTAAAAAATAAAATAAAAGTCCATTGTCAATGCCATGATAGGCCACAATACAGAATTAACTATATTTAAACCAGTTGAAGTGCCCTTAACATTATATTAGATTGTAGCCAGTAGCGTCTTCAAAATATTGTAATCATAATGCCATTTGAAGGGCATTTGCTCAATGAAATGTATTTGCATGAGAGAAAAAGTAGTTGTGTAATTAGTGTATTAATAATCTTAAATTTTGAACTTCAAGTGTACCTATCTGTTCACAGTGGAGCAGAAAGCAACAGTAATATACTTAAAATAAAAGAGAGGGAATAGTTTCTATTAAGTTGGAATTTAAAGTCTAACTTGGTAGGCCAAGGAACAGTATGATTGTTGCCATTACATGTTTTTGAACATGAAGTGTGATATGATGGTATTTTGGACATTCACTAATGTGAGGGAAAGAAAGTGTGTTTACCCGTTTCCTCTCACTACAGAGATTTTATGCCATAATACTTTTTTTAGTTTTTTAGGTGTGACAGGGTTCTTTGTCTCCCCTCACCCCTCTCTGCAGTACCTTCGCATATTACATCTGAATAGCGATATGCCATTTTCTTTGTTTTTCATTCTCTTAGTTAACTTACAAAAGTCCTAACTAACTTACAAAAGTCTGTGGTTTGTGTTAGATTTGTTTTGTAAGAACTTGTAATTAATTTAGGCTGCCTTTCTATGTACGCTTATATAAAAATAGCTACAGAGGGTCATCTGAGTAAACGTGCATAGGATAGAATATCCCTTTATGTCAACAGAATATAAATATTTCTCTCTTCTGGGCTTCAACTACTCTCTCTTCTGTGCTTCAGTTGATTAAAACAATATAAAAATAGCTAGGCATAGTGTAGCTGTTAAAAGTTTTACCTAGTATTATACGTTGCAAGTGTCCATTGAAAACAGCAATTCCACACACATTTGAACAGAATTTTCATAAAAAGTAATTCTGATACATTTGGGTTCTTCTTAATTAGGGCATAATTCCAATTTCTCTGCATATACCATAGTTCCCTGATTATGGGTACAAAACTACAAATCCTGTTCTATTTACGTTAAAAAAAAAACCCACACTAAAACTAATTGTTTGGTATACTGTCCTGCGCTGGTGAATCCATTCTGTATTCTTATTTCTTGTGATATAAAATATTGATTGCCATCTACAGGATGTAAAAAAAAATCAGCAGGTACCAGTAGCTCTTATCTGTCTTACTTTAATTTGGCCTAATTGATGTTCAATGGACTAAACAGAATCAGTCCTGAGTTTAGACTTCCATATGTGGGAAGACAAGGTAATGAGCGACTGTTATACTTGTAAAACCATTTACATTAGAGGTGTTCAGTGACTTTAACAGGAATACTTCAGAGTAAGGAAATGCCAGACTGCACTCTTAAAAATTCTAATGAATGTTGTATTTCATAAAGGAGGCAAGGTAGTAAATTCAAGCCGATGTTAGTACTGTGCTGATGTTTGAATTTGAGATATTTATTTGATATGCCGCACCTGGCCATTAGAATTTTGTATGGAATCTTATATAAGTGTTTTTTCTTAATAAGTAGTGTGGATGTCAACAGTTACATGAAATGTAACCACTCCCTATCGCCCAAATATATGATTAGCTAACAATTTCTGTTAGTACTGATGAATAAAATTAATAAACAGGTAACTCATTTACTTATCAGAAAGAACATATAACAGTTTAACGATTTCTGAATAGATTTGTCACTAGATGTATTTACATTGCTAAGGAGCTAAGAACTGAGTTCCAGGGCTTTGTCATTTAAGTTGTCAACAATAAATTGGAATTTCATAGCTCATTATTTTCATAACTAATAATTACAGTTGGTAAAATGTCAGTGTAATTGGAGCTCTCTCTCGCTCTTTCTCTGTTAAAAATATTAAGAAAACTTATCTATAAAATAAACTTGATTCTGTCTTTTGAAATTGGTATATCTTAATTTACAACCTTTAGCTTAAACTTTGACACAAAAGAAATAGCAGCAACTATAAGTCATTCAATGACAGAGTCATTCAAGAGATAAACACTAGCAAATTGTTTCTATGTTTAATAGGTTGTTGTTGAGCTGTGCCAGCTATAAACAAGTAGTCAATGGTGCTTGTGGACACAAGCAATTTATACCCTATGTGATGGGATCTGCACTGCATTGAATTTCAGAGCAGAATCTGGTGCTATTTGACTGCTTTCACCCTGAAAATGAACCTAGGCTCAGACTGTTCAGGTGAAAATTGGGCACTGCATGCTGGGAGCTGTAGTCTCCTCGGGCTTTACCTTAAATTAAATATCAGGGCAACATAAAGCAGTTGTTCGCAGTACAAATAAAATTGTTATGGCTTGATGCAAGTTCAGAAATTTCACTCCCCTGAAATAATCAGTGGCATCCCTGGAGGGTGCCAAGGGGTTCAAATATCCCAGGCATGATGCTGGGGGGGGGGAGCGCACATCGCCGTCCCTTCCCCTCATCACCCTTCCCCTTCCCCTCATGCCTTCCCCTCATGCCTTCCCCTCATGGTGGCAGCCAGCTCTGGCTGCCCACCCTGTTTTTTTTCCTAAAGGAAAAATTGGGTGGGTGGCAGAATGCCACTCCAACTGACCACCCGCTTTTAAGCCTAACAAAGCTAACAGGTGCCTTCGTTCATCTTAAAAACAAGGAAAACAGCGTTGGTAGCAGAGCACCACTCCACCCACCCACCCCATTTTTTAAAGCTGAACTGAGCCAGCAGTTTCATTCAGCTTAAAAGTGAAAAAGGGGCAGCCAGCCCGAAATAATTGTGGTGACGTGATGATGTCACCGCAATTACTTCCAGGTGAGGCAGGGGGTGGCCCTGATGGTCCTGACTCCAGGGCGCGAAGATAGCCAGGACTGCAACTGGACATAAAGTGGAAAAATACAAATCATGCAATTTATTGGGCCAGTCTGTGATTTTTGCCGTCTTGGAATCAGATCTTTTACTTTACTGGGCTTTATGAGATTAGTAGCTAGTCTGATGCAGAATCTTGTTTCCCCACAATTTAATTTTCTTTCAGTTTGGATTTACTCTTACTGGGTAATTACTATAAGGTTCTGGCTTCAAGGCTGGTCTATTCAAGATTGAGCTATTAATCTAGATGCTAGATGCCTTTAAAAGGGGATTGGACAGATTTCTAGAGAAAAAGACCATCATGGGCTATAGGCCATGATGGGTTGTGCAACCTCCTTACGTTAGTAGTGGGCCACTTCAGAATGCCAGGTGCAAGGGAGTGGCAACAGGATGCAGGCATCTTGTCTCATGGGCTCCCTGAGGCACCTGGTGGGCCACTGTGTGATACAGGAAGCTGGACTAGATGGGCTGTGGCCTGATCCAGCAGGGCTCTTCTTAAGTTCTTATCAGCAAGTCCCTGATTTAAACCATTGCCATGATTATACTTGTGATCGTAGGCAAGCCATTCTCACTCAGCCTCAGATCCCCATCTGCAATATGGGAATAATACTGACATAGTTTACATGTTTGTTGTAAAATAATGCATGTGAAGCACCTTGAATACGTTCAAATGCACAATAATGTTAAATACCATTGTACGATGTTCCCAGACCATTGTCTTGGTTTCATGGTGCCTAAAACATTAACTGTGATACAGCAATTAATTATTGAGGGAGTAAGAGCATGGAAAGATAAGCAAGGTGACAACCACTCTGCATTAAAAACAACAAACACTGTGACTGGTCAGGAATGAAATACTGTACTGTTTATAAGGATCTTGATTTCAGTCCTGTTAAGCTGTACTTGCTTGAACTGAATGTGGTGGGCAGCCCAATCCTATGTTGGCCATTGCTACTTGATACAGCGGTGCCAAAATGACCACTTCTGTATCCTGCAGGGCCAAGAAGGCAGTTGGAGGTCTCCTTGGGGTTAGAGAGCATAAGTTCCCTTGCCCTCTGCTGGCCCAGCAACTAGCTGGCACAGAACTGAGGAGACCTGTGTAGGGCTCTGAGGCCTGAGAGGGGGGTAGCATTCAGCAGCAGTCTCTGCTGCTACCCTGCCCCCTTCCCAGGCCTGAATTGCCCCCGGCCACTCTCCCTCTGCCCAGTTTTGCCCCCTTCCTACCTCCCACTGCCTCGGAATGCCTTCCCACTACTTGGCGGAATATTCACTGCTGGTGGATACCTGTAGTCATCCTACCAGCACAGAGGCCCAGTGCCAACTGGCATTGGCCTTGCCACTATGACATGCCTACGGCATGTTTGCTTTGGGAAACTGGCACTGCCCAGCAATATGATCAGGCCTTCAGTTATCTTGGCTTTGATGGGAATAGACTAATTTCAACTCAAGTTTTTTCACCTTCAATTAATGACATTGGAGACTGGTCTGAGATAAGGTGGGGTTGAGTGAAATAGAACAGTCAATAATGTTCACAGAACAGGATATTAAGGCACTCATATTTCCTATATGTTGTTTTGGTAATAGAAACAGATTTTTACATATACTCAAATAATTTAATGACATGCATTTTTATGTACAAGAAAACTTTACTGTTAGACTAGGTTCAACTGGAATATTTCAGGAGGTTCAAACAGAAAGGCTAATCTATAACAAAACTCATCTTATTTCATCTCTAGTATTTCTCAAATGCACCAGAATGAATAACAGCAGACATTTTCTTCAAAATCCTATGAGAATAGCATAAACAGTGAATGTAAGCGAGCCATATACATTGAAATCAATTACAAAATTATCATTGATTTTAATAATTCTGGAGTTTAATTTCAGTATCTTGCTGGTCCCATTAGCAGGATATTAGACTGTGCCAACAGAGAACGATTTTTGCTAAAAAATATTTGTGTAATTTCCTGAACTGAAATGGACACTGAAGTATAGTCAGATGCTAGATTCAAAAAGCAGTTGTGCCTTGCTTATACTGGAAACATAACAAGAGTTTTAGTGGTATGGATAGAAAAATGATTTTGGATAGAAAAATGGTTAATGGCACACATTTATGACACTACTAGTTACAGGATTTTTGTTTGAGTAAAATTGTGGTATAAACGATAAAGCTTGTTGTCCTACCTATTCTCAGCAACATGAGCGCACAATCCTAACCTGGAGTTAGGCCAGCACAGTTAGGCCAGCACAGTTTGGCCAGCATAAGGGACAACGTAAAGTATGTTTGGACCACTCTCAGAGTCAGAGAGGCCAGCACATAGACATGCGCCATCCCCCCTGACTCCGAGAGAGACTCCGGTGTAACTGTGTCGGCCTAACTCCAGGTTAGGTTTGTGCTTTGATTCCAGAATCTCAGATCATGTGTACTGTACTTCATTACCGCAGAACTCAAAGGGCTCAAAAGGGGCCCTATTCTAAATGTGTTTCCAATCTGTTTTATGTGTTTTATATGCCTCCAAAGCCTCATCTGTTTTATTTATGGGCCCAATCCTATGCAACTTTCCCGTGCCAATGCAGCCACAAAGCAACCCCAAGGTAAGAAAACAAACATTTCCTCATTTTAAGGAGACCTCTGTGACTTCTCCTCCACTGCAGAATGCAGTGCATGTCCTATTGGCATGGCTGCATCGGTACTGGAAAATTGGATAGGTTATGGCCCTGTGCCTTTGTGGAAAAAATGTTTGGTATTTACAGTTTCAGCAGTAAAATACAATTGCATGCTGATTGACAAGAATGACAGCTCATTGATCAACCAGTAGGGCTACATGGAAAAGAAAGTTGTCCAAAGCCCCCCCCCCCCCAAAAAAAAATCATTTCCCCTGTCTCCAAAGTGGCAGTCAGTAAAAATATATGTTCATTTGGCACTGTAAAAAAAAGCAAGAAAATGCTTAGATTATATTTATTTGCTTAGATTATTTGCTTAGATTATATTTATTTTATTCATGCTATTATTGTACCAGACATTCTTTATTTGGAAAATTATAGCAAGATTTCAACAGTAATTTAGTCCAAAGGATACATGTGCAAAAAAGAAAACGTGATGCTTGTGCCAATTTATTTTTATTGTTGCTACTATTGCAGATTAATATAATACATATTTTTAGTTAATTTTAAATTAGACATTGGTTGTTAGTCACACTACTTCTAGTATCTTGCTATCATGGGGGGAACACACACACACACACACACACACACACACACACACACACACACACACCACTCCGATGGTGAATCCCAAAAAGAATGAATGATCCAGACAAAATTAAACGTTTTAAGGCTACAATCTTATTTCCCTTCACCCACTGAATTCAGTGAAACTTACTTCTGAGCACACATGCATAGAATTGAGCTGCCAGTCTTATTGATTTCTATGGGAGAATAACGTCTCTTCAGTTGACACCTATTGGAACTTAACTTTGGTTGGATTGTTCTGTTAATGTAATTTACTGTAGGTCCACAATATTAGAATGCACAATTGTCAAGACCACTGAAAATACACTCCTGTGAATTAATTGTAAATATGCCTTTTCTTTCCTGAAATTTCACCCTAGGTACTATGAGACTGGAAGCATTAAACCTGGAGTTATTGGGGGATCAAAACCAAAGGTCGCCACACCCAAAGTAGTAGAAAAAATTGCAGAATATAAACGCCAAAATCCCACCATGTTTGCCTGGGAGATCAGGGACAGACTTTTAGCGGAGAGAGTTTGTGACAATGACACGGTGCCCAGTGTTAGCTCAATTAACAGGTAAGGATCTTCTGGACAGTACATAACAGATGCTTTTGGTTAGTGTTTACTGTATTATTATCTGAAAAATAGAAAAGGTCTATTCTGGTCATTTGCAAGAATAAACATGTGCATAAATTGCATATATAGCCATTTTATTTTCTTGCTGCATTTATTTATGTATTTATTTAAATTTGATGCATTGTGTATAGCACATAATATTTAAAGGACCATTTTCTCCCACATGAGCCTGCCTGCCCTTTAAGATTATCTAGAAGGCCTCTTGTGAATTCCACCTCTCTCTGATGTGTGGCCTGTGGATACGTGAGAAAGAAACTTTCTCCTGTATGGCTGTCCCAGAATTTGACAGACAGACTACCCTCTGTGTATGTTTCGTTCCTTTTGGTTTTACATTTTACTTGATTGTTTTAATCTTTGATATGAATCGCATTGGGCATTTTTAAAAAATGGAAGGGCAAATAAAGACAGAAGTGTTTTTATAAATAAATAAAATAGTAGGAAGAGTAGCATTGCCAACTCTGACTGAAGCTAATTCAGGAGTTTAAGGGTTTTTCCCTAACATGATTTCATGTCAGCAGAAGGAAGATCTGTTAATCTCTGGGATTGCTTTCAGTTGTTACCCGGAAATCTGTGTTGGTTTCTGGAGACTTCAAGCCAATATTTGAGGGTTAGCAACCCTAAGAGAGAGCTTCTTATGTGGGCAATACAGGTTTTCACCCTCCAGCAGTGCCATAGCATCTGTCGTGAATGTCTACTTTTCTTCTCTTTTAGAAATTCCCCTGAACTGTGAGAAGTAGGATAAAAACTACGAAAATTAATAATTTACAGTACTTGTATACAAAATATGAGTCTAAAATTCTAGAAAGAGAGCTGGAGAATGAGTAAGGGCGCAATCCTAACCTGGAGTTAGGCCAGCACAGTTAGGCCAGCAAAATTTGGCCATTACAAGGGCCACTGTAAAGCGCATTTGGATCACTCTTGGAATCAGGGGGGATAGCTCAACCCTATATGCTAGCCTCTCTGATTCAGAGAGTGGTCCAAATATACTTTACGGTGCACCTTGTGCCAGCCAAACGTTACTGGCCTAACCGTGTAGGCCTAACTCCAGGTTAGGATTGTGCCCTGAGTTTAGTCTAGGGGCCAGATGACCATTTTTTAATTTATGTTCAACCTATATTATTTATTTATTTATTTTTAAAAAAAGTCATGCTGCCTTTCTGCCAAAAGAGGTTCCAGAAGCAGCAAACAAAGGTGAATGATTAGCTGACGGTGAACTTGGACAAATCAAATAAAATAAGTATTGAAACTGTAGAAATTGGAGTATTTTGTATTTCAGTTTATTGATTACTGCACTGCAAAAGATTTCAAGAACCTTGTGTAAAAAAGTAAAGTAGCACTGTACTGTCTTGCAGACAAATTGTGTGCTATGGAGGTTTCATAGTGTGTACTTGTCTATTGCCTGAACAGCCTGGCTGTGAGCAGGGTGTTGATTATTGCTATTCTCATGAAGCAATCACTGTTCCATTGGGCATAATTGTAGTTCACCACATCAAAAGGAATGTATGTATATGAAGAATGTATAAGGACTGTATGTGTATATTTATATGAGAGTTGAAAGATATTTTGGCTGTATTCCACAATCAATTTACAACGTGGTAATTTGTTTTAAGCCTGCTTTGCTGTTCCAAAATAGGTGGTGTGTGGATTGTAAGTATCCTGTGTGAATTATTTTATTTATTAATGAGACATACATCCCCAGTAGCAAGCATTTCATGTTAAAGGTTGCAGAGCATTTAAACAAGCCCACGTAGTCAGCTCAATAATACAGGGGAGCCCAATTCAAGCCTGAATTTGCAACCTGCTTTCAGTGTTGCTGTCTGTCTGTGCCAATTGTAATAGTATGTCAATTATCTATGATAGTATGTGTCTATGATAGCACATTTCTGAATCATCTGAAGCATTACAAAGGGTTTTGGGGTGTACTGTCAGTTCACAGAAGGAGCATGGGATACCAGATTCTGTTAGAGATATCCAGCCTATCCTAGTCCCTTTGCCTACGGGCAACAAAAAAAAAAAATCAGTTTTGTAGATTTTTGTTATAGGCATCATGCAACTTCCTTCATATTCTGTCAGAAAAATTTTGCACCAAAGGATATGATATCTTTAAAAATACAAAATATCTTTTCAGTTTAGGAAATCTGTGAAAGATCCTCTTTGCATACAAGTTTGTTTTTGAATGCCTTTTAATAAACAAAATCTTGAAAATATTTTCATAAATATTCTCAATCAGTCTAACAATGTCATTCAATTTGTCCTATTGGATATGTAATGGATATGTAATAAAGAGCTGCTGTAGTAATTTAGGATGTAATCCTAAACAGTTTTACCTGGAAGTAAGTCCTACTGAATACAGTTGAACTTCTGAATAAATGAGATTAGTATTGTGTGGTTAGGCTGCAATGCATATTTTTACCTGAGAATATGGCTCATTAAACACAATGGGACTTATTTTTAATTAAATACATATAAGATTGTGCTGTTAAAAATCCAAATACCTTTGGAGTAACAAATATTTTGAGCACAGTCCTAACCTGGAGTTAGGCTGGCACAGTTAGGCCAGCAAAGTTTGGCCGGCACAAGGAACACCGTAAAGTATGTTTGGACCACTCTCGGAGTCAGCGAGGCCAGCACACAGACATGCACCATCCTCCCTGACACCCTCCTGAGAGTGGTCCATACAAGCTTTACAGTGGCCCTCGTGCCAGCCAAACTTTGCTGGCCTAACTTGCTGGCCTAACTCCAGGTTAGGATTGCGCCCTTAGTAATTTTCCACACATATGTATGGTCAGTGTAAAAAATAAATTTATACATTTTTCAGTGGACTGTCAATCTAATATTCTGCTAAATATTTTGCAGCAGAAACACATGACTTCCTACATATTAATAATCTAGAGAAAGCTAGTTGCCCTTGTCTCACTGAAATCAACAGGCCAATTTGGTTGAAATTAACCTATATCCCATTTCCTTCAATGGGACTTAAGCACAATGAACTTTGATTTGGAGGCTTACAGTTACTATAGTGACATTCAAAAAATTAAAGGTTTACTTCTCTCTCCCAAACAGAATGGAAGCTATTAAACAAAAGTAGTAATGTAGGGACAATGACACATAATATTTATCTGGACTTCACAGATCTGCTTTGGTATACATTTACATGGTTTAAGTTGTTACTAATATGGCCATAGCAATATTATAGGCAAATAAAATGTCTCTTGTTCTCTCAAATGTCCACTAAATGAAGCTGTACTATTGTTGTACATCTCACACACACATTTAGAAAGAGCATTTGAGTAAAACTGAGAAGTAAAATTACCACTTGACCTACAAACCGATTAAGAGAAAAAACATAGACTTAAACCAATTTAGTTCTATTGTTGGCAGTGGTGGAGTCGGCGCAAGTCCAAATATTTCTGGGTTTGATTGTGGTTACCTAACCTAATTTTTGCATGAAACAATGTTTACATTCAATGTAACAAGCAGTAGTCAGGTCAGAGGCTATGCTACTCAAAGATATGCATCCCAGTACTACACATATTTGGAAGTACACTAACAGCATGATCATAACCTGCTCTGGAATAGGCAGGCCTGCTCACCTGCACTGCATCCTAACCTTGTTAGGAGGCAGCAGCAGCTCAGCATGGGGCAAGGGGAGATTTTCCCCTTGCCCCAAGGTAAGTCCCAGCCAGCCCTATAAGGCTGCTCGGAACTGTGCCAGCAAAATAGCAGGCGCAAGTCCATGCAGCCAGGAGCAGCCCAAATTGGGGCCGCCCAGCCTGAAGGAAGGGGTAAAGATACGGCCCAATGGCCGTGTCTCATCTCCATTCCCCCTCCGCCCATGGCACCATCCCGTTACACCCCCCCGGCCGTCTCTGGTGTGCCCCTGGCATGGCCCTGTGCCGGCAGAACTAAGCTGGTGCATGGCTTGCACATCTGACGGGTGCAGCGGCACACATGCAGTGCACTGCTGCTTACACTGACCCAGCGACTGAATCTGCAGTGTAAATGCACCTTACAGCACATTTACGACAGCATTGTCCCGGCGCAAGAGTGCTGTGCTGGCACAATGCCAGGTTAGGATTGCATCCTGAGAGCCCAGTTGCGACCTGAGGGCTCAGATGTCGTAACTGTGCTATAAAGCATGTTTATGGCACCCAGTTTATGGCACCGCCCGGGTAGTATGGCCAGCCTGCGCTCCAGCAGTGCTGACCAGCAGTAAGGCCAACCGGGGTGGGGGGAGGCAGGAAGGGGGTGGAACTCGGCTGAAGCGGTGGAGCAGGTGTGGCACTGGCAGTGGGTTGTGTAGGGCTGTGTGGCCCAACATGGAGGCTCTCAAGTCTGTGCTGGCAAAATATCTGGTGCAGACTTGAGGAGGGCCATTGGCTGGCCAGTGCCCATAGCCCAGGGGAAGGGGATGAACATGCCCTTCTCCAGGGATGCCTCCGATGGCTGTCGCAGTGCCCATAAGATGCTTTCTAATCAGGTGCCATACATGTTTTGGCACTCCTGCAGAAGCCAGCACCATAGGATTGGGCTGTCGGTTCAGTGAACCTTAATCCAAAGTAGATATGCATAGGATTGCTGCTTTATTGTTTCTTACTCAACAGTTGATGTTTTTACTACTCTGGCCCAATTCAAGTTGACAATAAATAATGCAGTAAACCATTAAACTTTCTGTGGATTGTAAAATAGTCTTGCTCAGAAATCTCAAACCTGTGGATTGACATAATGTGGGTTCCCACAATGTGGGTTGCATTGCAGCTGCATTAGTGCTGGTAAACTGGATTGTATTGGACCCTTAGACAGGATTGACTTTCTTTGGACATAGATAAAAAAAACTCATATAAATATTGAATAAGGACTCAATCCTGAGTCCTCCAGCATGGGCAGAATGAGCATACCACCTGTGCTGGTGTTGCAAAAGTGCAATAAGGCATGACAAGCATGGCCAGTAAGGGCTTACCAGCCATGCTGCTGCAGCACCGGCCCCCACCACCTGGAGGCAGTGAAGCAGCAATGGCGGACAGTAAGTGAATCAGCTTCCAGTGTTGCACTGATTCTGGGCAGGACAGGAGTGCGTAACAGGGCAGGGGAGGGGCAGAGAAGGATGGGACCAGTGAATACTTTCGCTAAGATACCCATTGGTGGGACTCCGGACTTACCCAAGGGAAGTAGACAAATGTCCCCTTCCTTTGAGGAGCCTCTGTTGGCTGCCTGGCTGCTGCTGGATGCATCGGTGGTCATTTGGATTGGGCTGCCCATGTGTTTTAAGACAAGGTATTACAATCCCCGCATAATGTAAACATATACAATCTAAGATGCATTTTTGCACCCAGAGTGAATCATTCCCACCACAGACACCTACAAGGCCTTCTTGCTGACTGCAGTTTATTGGTTGCCTTCTTCTGAGGATCTTTTGATCTGGTCAAAAGGAGGTTTAAGGGAGAAAGGTGGGATATAAATTCTTCAAATAAATACAAAATAATTTATTATTGTAAATTATTTATTATTACTTATTTCCTTATTGGTATTGCATGTATAGTATTTTAATTTCCCCCCAAAAATTTTTCCTCACAAAATACCTAGGAAAATTCCCCCCCATGACTTCAAAATTTCCAGAAATTTGATATTCCTTCTTGCACATGTCTAATATGTATGTGTTAGAACCCACTTGGAGTTTTTGGTTTTGGTGCATTACTCTGGGGCTGCAATCCTATGCATACGTTCCTGGGAGTGAGCCCCACTGAACAAAGTGAAACTTATTATTGAGTAGACATGCATAGGGTTGGGTTATGGGTCTGATACTCACAACAGAGTCTTGAATATAGTCCTACCATTGATAAAATACAGTGCAGGTTCAGCCAGGCCTCTTTGTATGGTCTTTGTCTTTTGAAGATAAACCAATGTTTGCAGGATGACAAGTAGACTTGTCTTCACCCCTTGCAAGTGCAATATATTTTAGGGCATAAACCTAACCTGGAGTTAGGCTGGCACAGTTAGGCGAGGTTAGGATTGCACCCTTAGTTTACCAGTAGAGGAACCCATACAAATGTACAGATGAGTACATGTATAGACATGAATAGCAGGAGTATATGTTTCTATTATCAATTTCATACATTAACAGCTGAAAGTAAATTTAGTGCCTTCTGAAAGGTAAATAAATACCTACGTTAGGAGTCATGTCTCACAAGAGACATATTTCTGCATAGTAGGAAAATATGTAAAAGATATAAGCTTCCCTAATACAAATATAAATGCAGAAGGTGTAGATTAAACTTCAGAACATTTATGGAGTTATATTGCAGGGAGGAGGGAAAGGGACGACGATTGGATGATCATGGGAAAACTGACGATCACGGGAAAACCTGAAACATTTTAGCTATATTAGGAATGATTCACATTTTATGTAGTACTTATATTTGTCATGCAGTATTTGCTGCAGTGAGCACTTGTGACTCACTTCATGTGACGTGAAGATGACCATCTTTAAACATGCAATGGATATGCACTAGAGAGCTGCAGTCAAATGTGGCTTCCTGGTTCATTCCACTGCATGTCCCTGAGCATTTGGAGGAGTGCAGTATATCTGTGGTAAAGGTATAAAGTGTTAATTGGTCCCCCTGAAGCAAGCATTCAAGGGAGAACTCAGCCAGCTCTCTAAACACAGAGAACTCTTCTGTGTGGTAGCCAAATTGACAGGACTAAAGCATTTTGGAAGTGGGTAAAGAGCCACGAGGGACGTGGTGGCGCTACAGTTTAAACCGCCGAGCTGTTGACCAGAAGGCTGGCAGTTTGAGACCATGCGTCAGAGTGAGCTCCTGTTGCTTGTCCCAGCTCCTACCTACCTAGCAGTTCGAAAGCACATAAAAATGCAAGTAGATAAATAGGTACCACTTTGGTGGGAAGGTAACGGCGTTCCCTGCGCTATGTCGTATAGTCATGCTGGCCACATGACCACGGAAGCTTGTCCTAGGACAAACACCAGCTCTTCAGCTTAGAAACAGAGATGAGCACTGCCCCCTACTATTGGTCACGACTAGACCATTCGGTCGTGGGGAAACCTTTACCTTTTTTAAAGAGCCATATGCTGTGTGGAAGCATCGTTGCTCATTTTAGACCTACTTATACGCACAACTCTTGTCGTATAACCTCTGACAGTATTTGAATGCGTTCTGCTCAGTCAGCACCTTCTGTTGCAACAAGAAGAATTAGGAAAAATATAACAATATAGTGTACCATTAAAATCTGGAAGATTTAACTTGTACTGTCTGCTCAATATCTAAAAAGAGAGAGATGATGGGTTTTCTGCTTGTTTGGAAGTCACCTTCTCTGATCAAGGAGCTCTCCTCTTAATCCCATATGAAGCTGGAGGAGTTGTCCAAAGTTACTCAGAGCGCAATCCTAAACTGGAGTTAGGCCGGCATAAACTAAGCCAGCAAAGTTTGGCCAGCACAAGGGCCATCATAAAGTGTGTTTGGACTACTCTCGGAGTCAGGAAGGATAGCTCACATCTGTGTGCTGGCCTCTCTGACGCCAAACATATTCACGGTGGCCCTTGTGCTGGCCAAACTTTGCTGGCTTTGTTTATGCCGGCCTAACTCCAGTTTAGGATTGCACCCTCGGTATTGGAGCAGCACACTCTGCATGTGCTAAAGTGTGCTTGTTTCTTATGCCTTCTGATATTTGAGCTATAGAATTGGAGGAAAGGCACTGGGGCATAGGTCAGGAAGCCTGAATTTAAGTATTGTGTGGACCTGTAGATGACATGGCACCAGCACTGTTTTGGGTCCCATGTGCAGAGCCCAATCATAATTATTCTGGCTTAGTGTAAACTTGTAATATTTGGAAACTTGCCCTTCCCAGTGACTGTTGCTCAGGCACCGCCTACATTTTAGCCTCAATGTTTCCCTTATGGCAATAGCCCTGCAGCCCACGTCAGGCCCCAGTGGACCTGGATACAGTATACCACCTCTCCCCGGCACAGTACAAGTTGTCAGAAATTGCACCAATCAACTGAGTTCCCAACCTTGTATATCCAGTGCACAGCAAGTCCTCAGCCTAGTGAAGACTGAATGGGTCAGTTACTGTGATGTACTTATTTGACATGAAATAACATGCAGATTGTAGCCGTTGGGATGCAGACTTCAGAGCCAGCCATCTCATGCACACATTTCTAGGAAGAAACCACCACATCATGAGGGAGCATTTGTCTTCACATGGGTAAAAATAATCCCATTTACTTTGATGATAACTAGAATAATAGAATAATAGAGTTTTAAGGGACCTACAAGGTCATCTAGTCCAACCCCCTGCTTGTAGCAGGAAATCCTCCTAGACAGTGGTGTCATTCAGCCGGAACGGCCCGGAACTCCGTTCCGTTTCCTCCGCGGAGGTCCCGGGCCGCTCCGCTGCCTCGGAGGACGGGCGAGCTGCTGCTGGGCCCGCCCGCCCTCCCTTGCGCTTGGAATCGCTCTAAAATGGAGCGATTCCGGCGCGGTGAGGCTTGGGGGGGCGTGGCAGCCCTCCGCCATAGGGGCGGAGGGCTGTCAATCATCCGAGCGTTCCGGTACCTGGCGCGCTCGGATGACATCACTGCTCCTAGAGCATCTCCAGCAAGTGCCTGTCAAGCCTCTGCTTGAAAGTTTCCAGTGAGAGAGAATCTACCACCTCCCTTGGCAATCAGGTCCACTGTCGAACTGCCCTTAATGTCAGGAAATTCTTCCTGATGTCTAACCGGAATCTCCTCTCTTGCAGTTTGTACCCATTGGACCTAGTTCCACTGTCAAAGGCAGATGAGAACAAATTTGTCCCTTCTTCCCTTCAGATATTTGAAGAGTGCTATCATATCCCCTCTCAGTCTTCTCTTCTCTAAGCTAAACATACCAAGTTCCCCCAACCTTTCCTCACAGGATTTGTTTTCCAGATCAACTAGATATAATCCTTTGGGGTACAAAAATTAAGAACCTTCAATTTTAATTTTCACAATTGTATCTCAGCTGTGAAAAGTTTGGAAAACACAGGTTTACTCAAATAGGGCCCCGAAACATGTGTTGGGTAATAACTGGGTAATAATACAACCAAACATATCACTATAATTATTCAGTTTACAGATTGCTGAATTGTGCTAAGGAAGAAGCAGATACAATAATTTACAATATCCCTGCTATCTGGGCAAGAAGCACTTTTCATGTGGTGTTCTTCTTATATTTAGAAGGGGGAGAGTAATTGTCCCTCTTCATCCCTGCGCAGTGTCTTTTCTAGTGGCTGTTGCTGGTGGTGTTTTGCATATTTTTAGATTGTGAGCCCTTTGGGACAGGGAGCCATTTAACTTTATTATTACTATTTGCCTGTAAACCGCTTTGTGAACTTTGTGTTGAAAAGCGGTATATAAATACTATTCGAATGAATTTGAATGAATAATTTGGCACCTCCATTTTTTTCAGCTGCTGTTCTAGAATGTTAAAGAGGGAAGTATTTAAAAATCAACAGGGGGTATTATTTTGTGAACTTACCAAACATGAAAATATAAAACTGGATGATAACCAGGCAAAAGCTGGGAGTGTGCCCAGTTATCTAGCCACAGAGGAAATCATCAGCTCACTAGCTGCCAGTGAAAATATTATGTTAAAACAGGCATATATATAGTGTGGAGAATTATGCCAATTAAGGGAGTGCTATTTGGATAAAAACCATTCTATAGCAAATGCACCAATCTTGTTCTTATTTTAATTATTGGCAAGATTTCCATTTGTGTCATTAGGAAAATGTGTACAGCTCCTGCTTTCAGTGTTGTGTTGCTGTTTTTAAATGTGCATTTTTCGGTTGTGCCAGAAGTGGAAACTAGACAAGTTCTATTCCTTAGCTATGCTGGGAACTATTTTATACATGCTGAGAAAACACTCTTTTGATACTAGGAAGGAGCATATATTGGTTTAAATAATTTGGTATAGAAATTAAGGTGGTAATGCTTAGGGCTGCAGCTGATGGAAGCCAGCAGAGAGGAAATGCAATGGGAAGTATTTTGTTAATGAGCCATTTCCTGTTGTGGTTTTTTTAGAACTGCTATATATATATTTTGACTAGCTTTTGTCCATCTGGACTAGCAGCAATCAGAATGGGGGTTATCTCCCTGAACATCTGGATTCAACATTTAGATGAATTCCCCTCTGCTGAATCAGAATGTTGATCTGTTTAGGCAGGTTGATGGGGGCTTTTGGGCAAGGCCCTGCCTTGAACCCACATGGTGCTCCTTACCAGCCTTCTGATGGCATGTTGGGCAATGCTGCTTCAGCAGGTACTGAGGGTTCAGGGATCAGTCCAGTTGATGGGTGTGGGCCTGTGGCCATTGCCCCATCTGGCTATCTCCTGATGCCACCCATGTGGGTGCTCAGTATGTGGCTCAGTACTGTCTATACTGACTGGCAGCTCTCTGTGGTTTAAGGAAGAATTCCTTTCTTGCTCCACTGGATTTAAATCTGGGATCTTCTGCATGCAAAGTATGTTCTCTACCATGGACCTGTGGCATCATCCCCAGCGACTGCGCTGATTGTCTCTTTGTGTATGCCGGTAGTACCAGAGCACTCGATATCATTATGGGGCACCTGCCAGGAATGCATGTTCCGCCAGTGGAGCCCAATGGATAGGATTCGGCTGCATGTCCCATTCATTTCAAAGGGATTTAAGTGCAGCTAAATTCCTGTGAATTATGGTATACAGCATTTATGGAATTGAGGTCTTTCATTTCTATATGTTATTATATTCGATTTTAGTCCACTTGTTCAGCTTTTTTAGTTTGCTTTTGACTTTTATTCTCTCTTGCTGTAATAGTTTAAAATATATTACTCTGTCTAGTGACTGCTGTCACTCATACATGAATGTGGACAATTCCAGATGAATTTTGTGTACCTACCTACCTACCTACCTACCTACCTACCTACCTACCTACCTAC
>JAJKFI010000172.1:859928-873990 GCA_029204185.1 Lerista edwardsae | reverse complement strand
CTCTCTCTCTCTCTCTCTCTCTCTCTCTCTCTCTCTCTCTCTCTCTCACTATATTTAATACCTACAAAGCTGTATTGCAAAGCTGTTTCCAGTGTAGAGAGAGGTCAACATAGTTTTGTAAGTTACTTTGAGTATGTTTTTAAAATTAAAAAAGCCTAATCAATTTATATTTATAGATAGAAATAGAAATAAAGAGAATAGTTCCAAAATACATGCATAAGACAATCCTATAACATGGAGGTTATAGGTCGTCTCATCAACCACACTATGAGACAGTAAAAGGATAAAGATTTGGGGCGGTATTTTGACATTTTATGCTATGGCCAAAAGCCTCTTCTATTCACAGAATACTGCAGTGTGGAAATTTAGCAGGTTTAAAGTCTTTTGTCCAATGAACATTCCCATTTATCTTAAGAATACAGTGAGAATGGAAAGGATGAGATTCTAAAATTCCCGTTACTAAAAAGATGGGGACCTGGGGCTTTCAAAACAATGCCAATTATGACATGAATTGGCAACATGGTAAAACACCTTATGTTCGATCATGTTAATTTGAGAACTGGGCAATGCCTCTGACTCTTCTTGCATGATCAGTTTCACTGGGAGTGTTTTTACACAACCATTTTTAATGCTAATTTTTTAAAGGCTTTGTTTAAGTTGACTTGCATGGCTGAACCAGTTTTTAGATGGTTCAACATAAGTTCATTATCATTAAGTTCACTTAAAATATCCTTGTTCAACCCACTTTTCAGAATGTACCTTGTTGTAGTTTAAATCTTAAACAATTTACAAGGCTGGATAGTATTTATTAGGGCTGAGGCATATACAGCTCAGTTCTATAAAGCTGCCTTGCTGGTGGAATGAACATTCTGCCAGTGTCGACTGTAAAAAGCACTCAGCAGAAGGCTGGAGCCTCCCTGTGTATGTTGATGGATCCGGGAGGACTTGCTGAGGCAGGTAAGGTAGTGGGTGGGACAGGGACAGGAGAAAGCAGAATGAGGAGGCTATGGGTGCCGGTTCAGTGGCACACAGTTCCCAAATCCTAGACCCCTTCCCCAATCTCATGATGTGGGTCCATGTAGACCCTCCTGTGACATGGAGGCTTACCCCCTTACCAGTGGTGGTATCTAAAGCAGGAGGAACCGGTACGCTGGGCGGGACCTACGTGTGATTGGCTGCCCGTCCGTTCGGTTCCACTGCCTGCCTGCCCGCCGCGCGGGCTGCCTTGGCCTTGGAGGGGGCGCCTGCTCACTGGGGGGGACGGGGGTGCGCCGGGTGCCTGGGCGAGCAGCGGTGGGGCGCGCCAACCGGGGGCAGCCCACGTGGCGGGCGGGCGGCGGAACGGACGGGCTGCCAATCAACCGTCCGTCCCGCCCAGCATTCCGGTTCCTCCTGCTTTAGATACCACCACTTCCCCTTACCCATAGGAGACCACCACAACTGCTTCCCCCCAGGATGCAGCAATAGCCATTTTGGTGATGTTGCAGTGGCAGGGGAAGGGAAGAATAGGATTGTGCTTGGGAACCCCAATCCCAATCCCGGCAGCACCCAGGGCTCCAGCAGCTCCAAAAATTGCTACTTCTGGATCCTGGCCTTGCTGGGATACTGCCAGAGGTCTCCTTGGGGGAATGGAGGGTTTGCTCCCCTCCCTTGAGGAGACTGCATCCAGAAGCATTGGGTCTCCTTGGCTCTGCCCCTTTGTTTGAATGAGTGTAGAATAGAGGAGGCCCATGTTGGGTTGCCCGGGTCATAGGGGGTTCATGGTGTGGTAGCAAAAGCTGCTGCTATCTCCACCCCCTCACAGGCCCAATCCCCCTCCCCTGCCCAGTTCCGCCCACTCCCCTTCTTCCCCACCCTGAATCTTCTTACCTTTGGTCAGCGCTGCTTGAGTACTGAGTGGCCTCCTGCTCGGTGCTGAGGCCGGGTGCAAATTAGCACTGGCCCAGCCTGAGTGGTGCTTGTTCATGTGGTGTTGCAAATGTGTTTTACATAACGTTCACGACACTTTTAGCTGGGGGCACTCATGTATCGCTGGCATTATGGGCTGAAGGATCAGGCCTTTAATAGGTTAAATTGGTTGATTAATCAACGAAAACTTTGGATGATTGTATGGGCCAGCTTTAAATTGTAACTTCTAAGCAGCTACAAGTTTGATTTAAAGGCCCACTTGTTTCTTTTTAAGGTTATTTTGTTTGGTGTACTAATAGATAATGAAAAAGGAAATTATTAAAGATGACCTTTCCCTCAGCAGTGACTTCTAATAGCTTGTATTTATTAAGATTGTAAAGGTGTTCACATTTTGTTAAAATCTCAGAAATGTTCTCACAGTAAGGTGTTCATAATATACAATTTTATTTAAATTGGTTTATATTTTAAAAGGCAGTTGGTTAATCAACTACAATTCTTTCATCAGTTAACAGCTGTAGAGCACATAAATTCACTGAAAATGTCTGCGCATATTGGCTCCAGTACATTACAAAAAAAAAATCAGTGAGAACAAAAAAACCCAAACTGAATAGTCTGACTATAGTAACACATAAATATATATCTTTGGAAGGCGCATTTTCAGCTGTCAGAAATGGCTACCTTGAGCCAGCTGTTCCTTATGGATATGGTGCACTGTTTCATGCATTTGTGCAGGATTGCCCCCTCCACTGGAGGAAAGGTGGAATGCTACTTGTCAATGAACCTGAATTGGGGTAGCAAGTACAAAGTGCACCCGTTGATGCTGTAGCACAGTTTCATTTTCTGAACATAGTGTAGAGCAAAGGCTGTTTCTCACCTGCATGTTCATAGAGATCCAGCACCACAGACAGAACTTTCATATCACTGCATTCCTAAGGATTTTCACTGGAAGAACTGTAGTTTACTCATTCAGCTGTGAGTCATCAAGTATTGAGCAGTCTAATTACAGGCATGCATGTGTGAATTGGTCCTTTAATAGTCAAAACTTTATTATAATCTGTTCTGACCTTTGGTGCAATTGGCCAACATAATACTAACACTTAGCATTTACTGAACACCTCTTTGAGTGTTCTGAGCAAATCATATACTTTATCACAGTAATCCTACAGCACTCTTTAAGATAGGTCAGTTATTTATTTCAGATGGGGTACTGAGGGACAGCAGCCTGCCTAGGGCTACCTGATTAATTCATTGCAGAGACTTGAACCAGGGCTCATAATTTATACAGCCTGTGTATACAATTTTATACACAATTTATAAAATTTATACACAATTTATAGAGGCATAACAGTTTTCAACAGCAAATAATATATAATTAGTTAGGGCAGTGTTTCTCAAACTGTGGGTTTGAGAAACACTAGGTGTGTCACAAGCCAATTTCAAGTGGGTCCAAATACATTTAAATGTGTATTTTATTTTTAATATATTAGACTTAATGCCACCACGGTATGTGACTACATTTGGGGAAATGTTACAGATCTGTACTTTCAACAGTTTAAATGCTTTTAACAATAATATTCAATGGGATTTACTCCCGGGTAAGTGTGAATATGGTTGCAGTCTTTGGGATATTTAGGGAATTTAAAAAAACACATCAGCAACTGTTTGGGAGAGTTCGGTGGGTTCTTCTTTATTTTAAATAAATTTTTAAACTTATACTTATTTACTTACTGAAATTAATTTAATTTGATTTTGTCATATGGGAGGTGTAAACATTTTTTCTACTTGATGATGTCACTCCTGGCCATGACATCTCTTCCAGACTAATTACATCACTTACAGTGGGTCCTGACAGATTTATCATTCTAAAAAGTGGATCCTGGTGCTAAAAGGTTTGAAAATCATTGAGTTAGGAAAAATGATGTAAGTTTGAAATCATGTAGCTTTGTTAAATGTTCATTTCAGTTTGTTTGCTTCCCCAGCCATTGGCCAAAAGAAAGAGGTTACAGACAAAATAACACTGAAAAAGACAATAATTCAAACCAGTAAATCACTCAGGGCGCAATCCTATCCAACTTTCCAGTGCTAATATAGCCATGTCAATAGGGTGTGCATCCTATGGTAGAGGAGCAGTCACAGGGGCCTCCTCAAGGCAAGGAAACATTTGTTCTCTTACCTTGGGGCTGCATTGCAGCTGCATTGTTGCTGGAAATTTGGATAGGTTTGGGCCCTCATAAGAACATAAGAACATAAGAAGAGCCCTGCTGGATCCATCAGCTTCCTGTATCTCACAGCGGCCCACCAGGTGCCCCAGGGAGGCATGAGACAACAAGATGCTTGGATCCTGTTGGCACTCCCTTGCACCCAGTACTCTGAAGTAGCCTACTACTAATGTAAGGAGGTTACAACCCATCATTGCCTATATAATAGCCCACAATGGACTTTTCTTCCAGAAATCTGTCCAATCCCCTCTTAAAGGCATCAAGACCAGATGCCATCACCACCTCCTGTGGCAAAGAGTTCCACAGATTAACTACCCGCTGGGTAAAAAAGTAGTTCCTTTTATTATATCTGTTTTAACTCTCCCAACCCTCAGTTTTAGTGGATGGCCCCTGGTTCTGGTGTTTTGAGAGAGGGAAAAGAACATCCCTTTATTGACTCTGTCCCTTCCATGCATAATTTTGTATGTCTCGATCATGTCCCCCCTCAGGCGCCTTTTTTCTAGACTGAAGAGCCCCAAACTCTGCAGTCTTTCTTCATAGGGAAGGTGCCCCAGCCCCGTAATCATTTTTGTAGCTCTCTTCTGCACCTTTTCCAGCTCCACTATGTCCTTTTTGAGATGCGGCAACGAGAACTGGACACAATATTCCAGGTGCGGCCTTACCATCGATTTGTACAATGGCATGATAATATTGGCTGTTTTATTCTCAACCCTTTTTTTAATGACCCCAAGCATGGAATTGGCCTTCTTAATTGCTGCCGCACACTGGGTCGATACCTTCATTGAATTGTCCACCAGCACCCCAAGATCTCTCTCCTGAGCTGTCACAGATAGCTCAGAACCCATTAGCCTATAGGTGAAGTTTTGGTTTTTTGCCCCAATGTGCATCACTTTACATTTGTCTATGTTGAAACGCATCTGCCATTTGGCTGCCCATTCCCCCAACTTGGAGAGATCCTTCTGGAGCTCTTCACAATCCTTTCTGGTTTTCACCACCCGGAAAAGTTTTGTGTCATCTGCAAACTTGGCCACCTCGCTGCTTATCCCTGTCTCCAGGTCATTTATGAATAAATTGAAAAGCACGGGCCCCAAGACAGATCCCTGCGGCACTCCACTTTTCACCTCTCTCCATTGTGAACATTGCCCATTGACCCCCACTCTCTGTTTCCTGGCCCTCAACCAATTCTGGATCCATAAGAGGACCTGCCCGCTTATTCCCTGACTGTGAAGTTTCTTCAGCAGCCTTTGGTGGGGGACTGTGTCAAACGCCTTCTGAAAATCCAGGTATATGATATCCACAGGTTCACCCACATCCACGTGCCTGTTGACCTTTTCAAAGAATTCCAAAAGGTTTGTGAGGCAGGACTTACCCTTACAGAAGCCATGCTGACTTTCCTTTAGCAGTACTTGTTCCTCTACGTGTTTTAGGATTTTATCTTTGATAAGGCTTTCCACCATCTTACCCGGAACAGACATTAGGCTGACCGGCCTGTAGTTTCCAGGGTCCCCCCTTCTCCCTTTTTTAAAGATTGGCGTGACATTGGCTACAATCCTCTGGCACCGTGGCCGTTTGAAGGGACAAGTTGCATACTCTAGTTAAGAGGTCAGCAACTTCGTTCTTTAGTTCCTTATTAACTCTTGGGTGTATACCATCTGGGCCTGGTGACTTATTTATATGTAGTTTATCAATTTGATCTAAAACATCTTCCTTATTAACCATTATCTGCTTTAATTCCTTAGTTAGGAAGGGCTGTTCGGGCTGTGGTATCTGCCCAAGTTCTTCTGCTGTGAAGAGGGACGCAAATAATTAATTTGCAGCTCCAAGTAGCACTATTGGGACTGCTGGGGTGTTACTTGGGGTAAGGGAATAAATTCCCCTTACTCCAAGTTACACTGCATGCAGCCCCACCACCATGTTGGATATGGGGCAGGCCAGCTGGCCTCCCTATTCCAGCACGGGGTTAGGAATGGGCTGTCATTAAATGCCATCACTAAAGGGGAAAAATGGCCTGGCTGTGTACAATTTGGGACAGTACTTTCCTCAAGCACACTGATGTTACTTTCTGCTGGGCTAGAGTGAATTTACATGGCTGTTATTTCCATTGCAGTCATTTTACTAAACAAGTCTTATTTTCTAAGTGTGTTGAATTAAAGTTGGTCTATCATCCCTGTCCGTGATTAACTTCTCCAGTGACCTCATATGACCTCAGTGACCTTTCCTTGTTCTCCAAAGAGCAGTGCTTAATTTCATTTTTAAAAGTGGGATAATTTATAAAAGAAGTGTGGTTTTTCCTATTGCTATAAAATAGTGCACTGATAAAATTACTGACTTTGCTGCCACCTGGCCCCATTAGGATTGGGCTGTAAGATTCCCACGTTGAAAAGTGGCTGTGGCTTCTTTTGTAAGGCAGTTTGCACCGCAGAAGTACACTTAGATGAATCCTCTGTTTAACAGAAAATCATCATCATCTTAGTTCCCTTCATCCTTTTGTGAATCATAGGCAGCAGGACAAAGTACAATGTGCACAAGACGGCAGACTTAGCAGAGTTCTGGCTGTAAAAACATAGCAGCCTTAAATATCCTTTTTTTTTTTTTGCCTAGCTATAATAACATTAATAATATTGATAGTTCAGCTCTAACTAGAAATAATTAAGAAGCCATTTTGCCATGTCTGCAGGTGCTGTATGAATAGGGTGAGTAGTACAGAATGGGCCCCTTCCTTAGAACTCATAGCTGTATCCATGACACAGTATGATTCATTACCTTTCTCTGCTCACCTCACCCTTGACATTCTTTAGCAGATGTCACCAGTCTTTAACTCAGTGGGTTGCATGCTTGGTAGCAACAGGGGCAAACTATATCAGACAATCTTTATTGGTTTATGTAGTTGAAGGTGTCATTTTTCCCCCCTGTTGTAATATGGACTCAGAGCAGATGTGTCTTAGTGGGGGATCGGTTGTTTTCACTTATAACTAAAGGACACACTACTGGAGACTGACAAAAGAAACAGAATATGATGCAGCAACTAGACAGTAGAAGCTTGCTAAATAGAGATGAATTCACCTTCCTTGGGAAAAAAATCAGCAGATGCTTGTCCTGTAGCCCCAGTGTTCTTTTTGAGCATAGTAACCTGTTTAAACATTAGTAATTTTCTAGCATTTAATATGCATATTGAAAATGTCAGCAGAAAATACAAAGTTATTTTGTTTATAGTTTTAAAGTGAGCCTTGTTTTTGCAGAGAAGTCATATGTTTATTGGTGCAAATGTTGGTAGTTTTAAAAGTAATCCATTCTCTTTTAATGAAAATTTGGGTATAGAGTGCAATAGTTGTAGTTTTTTAATTGAAAGTTATTTATTTATAGAATATCCCCTTCACACCCCTTCAAGCTTTACTCTATCAAGCAAAGTTTCCTAGGATAGTGAACAGTGTTCATACAACAGAATAACTATAAATGTCAAGATATTCAGTCTGGATACAGTTGAAATAAGCTTGATTTAAAGATAATGCCAAATGATTTACTACTTTTTAAAATGCAATAATAAATTAAAACATTGAAAATATTTTTTTTTAAAATGTGTTAATAAAAATACTGTCAAAGAGTGATGAACCATATATATGAATATAATGGAATATATTTTAACTAGATATGCAAATGGGCTATCACTCCTTGGCAGTATTTTTATAATTGCCATTGAAATACCTCCCAGATATGTAAGAAAGTAATTGCTGAAAAGAGTACACCAATATTAATCATCAGGACCTCTTTTTTAAGTAGTAGTGGGGAGGATAGGGGCCATTTCCCTTGTCCTCACATGCAAAGGAAGCCACATCAATCTTGAAACACTCCAATTGAGAGGAAAAGGAAGAGAATCTCAAATAAACTTTCAGCACCCGGACTCTTGGATTATTAAAAAGTACTCATATCTCAAAGAATTGGTCTTGTAGGCCACCTAATCTAACTTCCTGCATCAAACAGGGAAGCCAGAGCTAGAGCATCCCCCATATGACTGACTGTCCAGCATCTGCTTGAATATTTCCAGACAGAGGGAGCCTAGCCACTGTCAAGATTTCAGTGTTTGGCAATACAGCATAAGAATTGCATTCATGGATCAGCCCAAGTTCCATCTAGTCTAGCGTTCTGTATCCAGCGGTGCACAGCCAGAAGCCTCTGGCAAGTTCATAAGCAGGTTGTGAAGGTGATGCATGAAGGCTCTTGTTGTTTGTTCCTAGCATCTTGAATTCTAAAAAGGAACACAGAAGCAGACAAAGATCAGAAAGGGATTTATGCACCTAAGTAGAGTCAAAAGCAAATCACCTTGTGCAGTGTTTGAGTGTACAGGTATTTAGTCTTGTGTTGAAATTTGAATTAAAAGTGTGTGTGCATTGAATATAGAGACACGGGCAGCCCAATCCTAACTTGGGCAGGAGCAGGCAGACCCAGTGCCCTCCTTGCTGGTGCAGACGTGCCTTATGGTACGTTTGTGACAATGCTGGGCTGACACAAGTGGCTTGCGTCAGCCCAGTGCAATAATACGTTTATGCGCTCAGTCTGTATGTGTATGCAACATATCACACATACATTCCCTGATCCAGTGGATGTAGTCCCTGCATGTGCAAACACATTCTTCTACATAAATCTGCCATACCAGAAGCAGAAAAGCTGGTTGAGGGTTGCTGGGCTGGGAATACTTCATTAATCAACCCATGTGTGATCCCATAGATTACATCATATAGAGCTCTGTGACATCTTGTGCAATTCTCTCTGCCACAGAATTATGCAGTTCCAAGGTGCAAAATGAACAATACCTTATGCAATTCAGGGTGCAATCCTAACCAGGAGTTAGGCCGGCATAGTTAGGCCAGTAAAGTTTGGTTGGCACAAGGGCCACTGTAAAGCACATTTGGACCACTCTCAAAGTCAGGGAGGATGGCGCACGTCTGTGTGCTGGCCTCTCTGATTCCAAGCATGGTCCAAGCATAGTGGTTTGAAAAACTAATGATAGGTACAGAATCAGGCTCAAGCTTGGTGTTAGGGCCCAGATCAGACTGGTACAGACTGGCTTTCTACTCCAGGTTAGTTTTTCCTCCCTTATATCAGAATCCTGCTCACTTTTCCTGACAGGAAGCAGTTTTCTCTTACTACCATGATTTAGAGCGTAATCCTAACCTGGAGTTAGGCTGGCAAGAGTTAGGCCAGCAAAGTTTGGCCGACACAAGGGCCACTGTAAAGCACATTTTGACTACTCTTGGAGTCAGGGAGGATGGCACATGTGTGTGTCCTGGCCTCTCTGACTCCGAGAGTTGTCCAAACATACATTATGGTGGCCCTTGTGCCGGCCAAACTTTGCTGGCCTAACTGTGCTAGCCTAACTCCAGGTTAGGATTGCACCCTTAATGGATCAAGGACATATGTGTTTGTACTGTACTTGCTTCATCTGCAGCTGTGTATTTATTTATTTGAAGAATTTATATCCCGCCTTTCTCATGCGGAAGAAAATTTCCCAAGCCAAAGCAAATGCCCAAATACATGGATAGGCTAGTCTAAACCACAATTTCTCAATGGGGTTTTTACAAATAGACAGTATTTTGTGATTCACCTAATCTCAGTCCCAAATGTAGCCTTCGCAGTGTGGTTCTCTCTTCTGACTGTGTGCCATCAAGCTTCAGCAGGTAATTGTAAATCAGGACAGGTCCTCAAGGTCGTACTACATTCTTTTGCCTGCTGGCCTTCTCATACACTTCCCCACAATTCTCACTTGAGGTGACTAATCAGCTCATCAGTGATTCTGCCACAATGGATTCAGCAGCTTGTCACAGCCTAATATTCAGTCTCCCATCAAAAAATTAGACCATGGATTCTCGTGCTTAGCTTGAGGCAGTTCTAGCAGTTCAGTCCACACCTCCTACCCTCCTGTGTACCACTGTTCATGTACAATAGGTGGTGAGGTTGTAATACATATGTTGGGTAATATGCACATAATTTGCATTCTTGATTAGAAGATTGGGAAAAGGGGATTGTGGCACTTGTGATGTAAATTTAATTCTACTACAGTCTGAACAACAAGAAGAAAAAATTAATATATTCAGCGTTTTATGAATCAAATAATAAATGCAAGCATCATATTGAAGTTTGACATATACTGAAAGGTAAGGCCCTGGTAAACATTATCTGTATCGCTGTGTATGGCTGAACATGAACAAAGTGAAAGCATCACTTTCAGTATATTGGATGTAATGCAAACATATTTGTTTGATTGTGATATTCATCAGTTTGATTTTGAACTTTTTCATTTTGTAGCAAGGAATAAACCCTGTTAGTAAGAAAGAAAGGGCAATAGAATCTTAACTTTTAGTGCCCTTCTTGTTGCAAGGTAATTTGATCTCTGCTCAAGAGTTAGGACAGACCTGAAGAGTCTGTCCGACTCTACCTCACTTGAAAGACCAGGCCAGGAGACTTATTTAAAATATTAGTGGACCAGATAATGTTTCACCTTTCATAAGGTGCTGCTGTTGCTCCCTCTGCTGGCAGGAATACTGGTAGCCCCAGAAACCCATCAGTCAGCAGACTCCTATCTACACATTTCTTCTTCCAGTTTTTAGATGCTGCACTGGTCAATAGTAAGGATATATGCTGTGATTTGAAACACACTTCAATTAACAAATGGGCTGGAAAAAAGCTTTTGTAAAATCTTACTTGTTTTTGTGAATGCACTAGGACTATTTTTATGTTTTTTTTGTTTTTGTTTTGCAAGATCCTATATATGTGCTAGATAAGAGTAGGGTTACGAGATACAATCAGGGACAGAGTGCCTATACCTCTAACCATTGTATAGAAGAGGAAATTTTGGCAGGTGCAGCTCAACATGGAAGGGTTTAAAAAATTGCATATGTGAAAATTCCCACTTCTATACAATGGCTACAGGTATAGGTTACCATAGATAAGAGGAGTGTTAGCTGCTATTCAAATCAGGCAACGTCCCATTTTAACATTCAAAACAGGGATGGGACTTCTGGATCTGAGAAACATATTTATTTTTCTATCAAACAGATGAAGTATGTTTGGATCACTCTCTGAGTCAGACAGGCCTTACCTTACAGTGGAAATCACTCCTCTCCTGCACCGTTTTAGCCAATCCTCACAGGGAACAGCAACATCTTGGTGTTGCTTACTGGCTACAGCAGCAAGGGAGAGGAGGGATTTACATGACAGGGTAAGGCTTCTTGCAAGACTTAGAGCTTTGCCCTCCCTGTAGAAACGCCTCTGCAGACAGGCCAGCACACAGACGTGTGCCATCCTCTCTGACTCCAAGAATGGTCCAAATGTCCTTTACGGTGTCCCTTGTGCCGGCCAAAGTTTGCTGACCTAACTGTGCCAGCCTAACTCCAGGTTAGGACTGTGCCCACAGTATGCAACTCATGTTACGTTAAAAGTGCAATCCTTTGCATGTTTACTCAGAAATAAGCCCCACTGAGTTCAATGGAGTCAGACGTGGATCTTACCTGTAGCGCCCCATGGCACGAGCCATGGGGCGCGGAGCAGCGGTGGGGTGCCATTGCCCGTGGTCTGGGAGAGACCGCGCGGTTTCTCGCCCTCCCGCCTGCCCACACCTTCCTTACGCTCCGAAAATAGAGCGTTTCCGGGGTAAGGGAGGTGTGTCTACGTGACGCGTGGGGGCGGAGTGGGGGGCGCAGTTTCAGCGCCTGCCATGGGGCGCACTCCCGGCCCCGACCGCCTCTGAATGGAGTTTACTCTCAGCAAGCATGCAAAGGATTGCAACAGAAGGCTTCAGTCCTGTGTAAATTTACTTGGAAGTAAGTCTTATTGAAAATAGTGGGAGCTACTTCCGACTAAACACAAATTGGCTAGTACTCTAATATACCTTTTTTATTTAAAAAAGGATAAATTGTTTATCCATTTTTATACATTTAAAATATTGCAACTCACTCCAAGTAGCAGGAGAAGACAACTCTGGTGAGGACTAAATGTTGATCATTCACTTGTTTAGTTTTAGTCAACATAGCCATGTGGGTTGTCAGGACAAGCTTCTACGTGTCAAAATTTAGTGCTACAGTACGCAGAGCAAGAGAACTGCATCAGCTTGAACCCCCTTCAAAAAACAACTTGTGCATGGGTTAGCATGTGCAAGCTCATCACTATTATTGCTACCTCCTCTTCCTCTTTACCCCCTCCTCTCATGCCTGGCTGCTTAGGGAAGTAGTTGAATGGGAACCAATTCTGTTTATGCTGCAAGGCTGGGCAGAGAGCAAGTGGGAGGAGATGGCAATGGCTGGAGAATGAGGATGGTATAGGGTGGGGGCTCTGGGATCACTTGCAGTGGCAGTGCTGGAGGAAAAAGTGGGCTGCTACTGCCCTGTTTCTCTTCCCATGGGCTCTTACTAGTGAGAAGAAAACTGAAGAGCTGGTTGAAGTGAATTGGTTGCGGAAAGTGGGTCAGATTCAGACACAGGGTGTGGGGCAGTCCTCATCAGTTTACCACTCCCCTTCATCCCGCCACTCAGAGTTCCTGCTTCAGTCAGCCTCACATCTGGGCTGGCCCTGGTATGGAGAGTAATTTGTCAGAGCCTGGAATGCCTTGGTTGATACCAATGAACGCATTGATGTTGATGGCACACACATGTTCATTTTTTCTGTCTGTCTGTGATTCCTGGTCAAAGAGGTTTTGTAAGGTTTTTTTTTTTTTTGTACCAGAAAAGCTTGCAAAACCTGTTTGACCAGAGACCACAGTCAGGGAGGGAGAGAGAAGAAGATGATAATGTTTAAATCAGAGTTACTCAGAGGCTTTAATTATTTTATTTATTTATTTATTTATTTAAGCACACTAGAAGTTCTCTCACAAAGCACAGTTTGGGAATTAGTGATCTATACAGGGTGGCCAACCTTTCTACTTTAGGGCTCCTGGACCTTTACAGTAGTTTAAAGGTAAAGGTTTCCCCATGACTGAATAGTCTAGTCATGACCAACTGTAGGGGGCAGTGCTCATCTCCATTTCTAAGCCTGTAGAGCCAGCATTTGTCCGAGGACAAGCTTCTGTGGTCATGTGGCCGGCATGACTATACACCGAGGTGCACGGAATGCCGTTCCCTTCCCACCGAAGTGGTACCTATTTATCTACTCGCATTTTTAGTGCTTTCGAACTGCTCAGTTGGCAGGATACAGTAGTTTAGAGGCAGGCATTTCAGCAGGTCTAGCTTGTCATATGTGAGATAACAAATTGCACCTGCTAAAATTCCCCACTTCTACACAGTTGTTAAAAGGTCCAGGAGCCCTAAACCCCACCCATGATCTATACCATGGGCAATGGGCTCCATCATATTGAGTTATAGTGAAACCACACAGCCTAAGAGAGGTGGGATGCACAGATCAGCATCGTCATCCGCAAATGAACTACCGGAATGCTGGGAGGGACGTGGGCGGGACTTTTGCATGATTGGCAGCCCGCCTGTTTCGTTCCGCGGCTGCCCTGACCTCGAGGGGGGGCTACCCCTGGTTGGCGTGGCCCCCCACTGCTTGCCCAGGCACCCGGCGCGCCCCCCACCTGTCTCCCCTGGCGAGCAGGCACCCCTCAAGGCCAGGGCAGCCGCGGAACGAAACGGGCGGGCAGCCAATCATGGTGAAGCCCCGCGTAAGTCCCTCCCAGCGTTCTGGTAGTTCATTTGCGGATGACGACGCTGGCACAGATGCTTCCTTTTTGGGACAAAGTGAGCGCATGAAGTAGCATTGGTAGTCCACAGTTTGTGGGCTGTATTGTGCACTCAATACTTACCAAATAATCGATCAAAGTATTTATATACCACTTTTCAACACAAAGTTCACAAAGCAGTTTACAGGCAAATAATAATAATAATAATAATAATAATAATAATAATGATGATGATGATGATGATGATGATGATGATGATGATGATGATGAT
>JAJKFI010000172.1:791368-854023 GCA_029204185.1 Lerista edwardsae | reverse complement strand
CCTCAACTGCAGGATGAAGCACATGCCCCATTGGCACAGCTATGTCAGTGCTGGGAAATTGGTTAGGATTGTGCCCTCATAGGCTGTGCAATTCTATGGATGTTTACTTGGGAGTAAGTCCCACAGTGTTCAGTAGGACTTACTGCCAGGAAAGTATGTATAGGATTGCAGCCTAGGGGGGCCTGGGCCTATCACTCTCAGTCTAACCCAGGGGCATCAAACATAAGGCCCGGGGGCAGATGTGGTCTGCAGATGCTCTTTATCCAGCCAAGGGCTCTCCCAACACCACCATCAGCAGCTCTCAGTTGTTGAGCTGTCACAGTTGAAAGGGCACCCCACATGATAATGGGCTCTTGCATATCTTGAAAATATGATCCAGATGTGCTTATTTCTGGTCATGACCTGCTTAATGACATCACCTCCTGCTTAATGACATCACTTCTGGCCCTTAGCTGGCATTATGAATACTATTTGGCCTGTGGTATGAAATGAGTTTGACACCCCTGGTCTAACCTATATTACAGGGTGATTGTGAAGCTAAAATGGGGAACTTATCTGTATGCCTCCTAAGTTCCTTTGTATTGGACACATGTGGGTTGTGGAGCTTGCTGCTTGGGACAGGCCTATTTGTGCACTATACCATACTGGTATCAAAACAAGCACTGTGCCCCCCCCCAACCTTTCTAACTGCTTTAAGATAACTAGAAGGAAACTCAGCTTGGATTTCAGTAAACAAAAAGTTGAAGGAAAGCTTCAAAAGAGTTGCATATTTATTGTAAGATGGGACTGCAGCTTAGAGCAGTGGTTCTCAAACACCAGGACCCACTTTTTAGACTGACATTATGTCCAGGTCCCACCTGAAGTGATGTCATGCCTGGAAGTGCCATCATTGGGATGCCAGAGCCTGTTGCTTTCCTGTGAGTGCAACAATAAGTTGTGTTATTTCTCAGCCACTTTCCAATAGCAAAGTGAAGGTGCAATCCTAATCAATTTTCCAGTACTGCGACAAGGGCAATGTAGCTTCGAGGTCAGGAAGCAAAACATTCCTTTACTTTGAGGAGGCCTCCACGGTTACTGCTCCACTGCAGAATGCATAACATGCTGTATTGGCACAGCTATGTCAGTGCAGGAAAATTGGTTAGGATTGTGCTCTGAATCAGAGAGGAAAAAAGAGCCTATTTACAATCTTCACACAAGCAAAATAACCGCAAAGCCTTCCAGAATCCTATTTTCCCATATTTTCAATATGGCTGCTCTAGGTGCTTCTTGACCCACCTAAAATTAGCTAGAGACCCACTGATGGGGCCTGACCTACAGTTTGGGAATCACTGGCTTAGAGAGTATTGCAGGAGGTCTCCATGTTTAGTCCCTTCCATCTTTACAGTGAGCTGGGAAATATCCTCCAAACTGAAACCCAGGAGATCAGTCAGTGTTGTCAATAATGAGTTAGATCAAAGGTCTCCAGACTTTTCAGTATGAGGGCCACATAATATATTTTACAGATCTTTGTGGGCCAAAAAAAATCAGTTTTATAAATTAATGAATGAAATTTAAATGAATGAATAAGTTTTACTTAGATCTTTTTAGTAATCAGCATGATATGATTCAGTACAAAAGAGAAATGTGACATTTACATAAGAACATAACATAAGAAGAGCCCTGCTGGATCAGGCCAAGGGCCCATCTAATCCAGCTTCCTGTATCTCACAGCGGCCTACCAGGTTCCCCAGGGAGGCACCTGGTTTCTGGCAAAGAAACAATGCCGTGCTTAAACTGAGAAATGATATATATAATAAAAATGTTAAATATTTTAAGTTGCTGCGGGATAGATAAAATGTTGTGACAGGCCAGATTTGGCTCCTGAGCCGTAATTTGGTGACCCCTGAACTAGATGGATGAGAGGTCCTGGGGTATGGAAAAACAGATGGTTTATATTATATTGTCTTAAATCTAAAAAATAATTTTTGTGCATGTGCAAATGTACTCAGTTGCTTGCCTGAAAAACTGGTTTTAATATGTAGTAGTAGCAATGGTAACATTACTAGAGATGTGATGGCGCTGTGGGTTAAACCGCTGAGCCAAGCTTATTGACCGGAAGGTTGGGAATTCAAGACCATGTGACGGAGTGAGCTCCCGTCACTTGTCCCAGCTCCTGCCAACCTAGCAGTTCGAAAGCACCTAAAAATGCAAGTAGATAAATAGGTACCATTTCGGTGGGAAAGTAACGGCGTTCCGTGTGCTACGGCGTATAGTCATGCCGGCCACATGACCAGAGAAGCTTGTCCTTGGACAAACACTGGCTCTTTGGCTTAGAAACGGAGATGAGCATTGCCTCCTACAGTTGGTCACGACTAGCCCATTTGTTCATGGGGAAACCTTTACCTTTTTAATGGTAACAACAAAACAACAACAAACTGCTTTTCCAAAGCATTCAAAACTTCTGTCTGATTATCACTCTCTGTATAAACTTTGTAAGATAGGCTGGCATTACTATCTCCATATTATTATAGATATGAATTAAGCCACCTGCTGTCTGAAGTGAAATTTGAATCCGGCAGCTCCTGGCTCACAACTAATTCCCTTTACCATTCTGCTACACTAGCTAAAAGGATGTGGCTGATTATGTTGTTGTACGTTTTATTGTTGCACTGGGTGGAACGAATAACCAATCCCTGAACCCTAAGCAAAATAAATAATGATAACAGCTCATGCTGCCTTTTCTCTTGTACCTAATAAGTTGTAACTGCTTACTCTGAAAAACTGTTTTTTTTAAGTGTACCTGATGCTCTATTTCTGTCTCCTATAAACGAACCCCTTTAGGTTGTAATAATAATTTCAGCATTTTTAGCTGAACTAGCTGTGGGAAGCCATATTTTTCAGTGTGCATGTGTATGTATGTTGGACAATACCCGCTCACCCTTGTCCTTCCCTCATCCCCTTCCTTCCTTCCTGTTTGTACCCTTCCATTCACGGCTGTTGTGTGTATGTTTGGGGGCAAACCAGAACAAGATGGTGTGCCGTCTGGCTGTGAAATGGCTGCTTTTGTGTCCCCTTTTGGCTAGTCTCTGAGAGGTTTTATGAATGGGACTGTGTTTGCCACGGGGATCAGGTTCTGTGAAGAGCTCATTAATGGATAATGAATTTCCCTCCCCCCCTTCTCCTCTGGGAAGGAGTGGTGGTGGTGGTGCAAACAGCAATGACAGGCGTGATCTGCCGATGAATAGCTGCCAGCATTGAAAGAGTGACCGGGTGGCAGGCGGCACTGCTGCTCTCTGTTCTGTGGCTGTGACTTTGATCTTTGGGAGTGTTCATTTCTGCTGGGCCTCTCAGGGCCACCTATTGAATCCCTTGCTCCCTTCCCCCAGCCAGGCAGCCCCCAAAAGAGCCAGAGTCTCAGATGTACACACACATGGAAACATACACAGGGTGCTCAGTTAAATGCTAATGGCTTCCAGCTTAAACCCAACCCCACAAAAAGAGGAACAGAAAGAGAAAACATCTTCGTTCATGCCTAACAGACAAATGGGAGGAAGTGTCTTTGCTGGAAACAATGTTTTTAAAATGTTCATTTTTTTTAATTAAATGTGTTCTTTTCCTGACACAGGTGTTGAAAGAGGCATCTGAAAATAGAGCAATAAAATTACTTCCTTTTCTTTAACAGAAATATTTGAATATTCATTTTCCACAGTAGACAATCCTAGTCACCCCATATGAATACATTGTATTAGTTGAACTGTCCAAGCACTACACATTTTACTTGTTTAACTCCATACTATATAGGTAATCTGAAACTATTACAAAATTCTGAAACTGAATTGAGAAGAGAGAAAAAACCCAAACACTAGCTGTTTCTGAACTTTCCGTATGGTGGTAAGCTCCCAACTATTCCACCGAAGTATTTTGCTGGTTCTCTTGCTGTTCTGAAAAAAGAATAGTATGAATTTACACAGGCATGCTAGTTTATTTGGATTAAAATTAATTCCATTAAAATCGAGCTTCTACCCTTTGTCATCATTACTAATAATTATTATTTATAGTGTCATGGCAGCTTATAGGGCTGTTAGACATCAATAGGCAAATTCTCCTCTGCCCCCCTGGTGCTTATCGTATGAGATGAAAAGTGGGAAAAACAGGGGCGAGGAGGAAAACCCAGAAGGTAGAGTGAATGCACTGTCTTGGGAGTAAGCCCCATTGAATTCAGTGGAATTTACTTCTGAGTAGACATGCTTAGGATTGCACTGTCATTCTAATTTCTACAGAGCGTCAAACCAAACCAACACTTTTGCACCATTACGTCATAGACACTGGTGTTTCAGATTTAATGGTAGATTCAGATTGTCAAAGGCCTGTCCTTGGAATATATTCAAGATTAAATTTTTTAAAAGCTGTGCATTTTAAGAGCTTTACTTAAAATAAATTTAAGTAAATTTATTTACTTACTGTTACTGTTACTGGTTACTGTTACTGTTTAATATCTCATATAGGGCTACCAGGGTCAGAGTGCCTATACCTTTAACTATTGTATAGCTGAGGGAATTTGGGCAGGTGCAGCTTTTGAACCCCTACTATGATGAGCTGCACCTGCCCAAGTTCCCTGTTCTATACAATGGCTAAAGGTATAGACGTGCTGTCCCAGTTTGTAGCTGGTAACCCTACCTCATACTATCTTTTCATATCTCATAATAACTGCAGGTGGGTCCCCATATCCATGAGTCCTGTATCCACGGTTTAATTATCCACAGATCAGGGGCCCTCTCATCTCCCTTTATTCTTATTTTGGGTCACTAAAAAATCTTCTTTCTCAGTGTGGGGACCGGGGAGAATCGTATACTTAACATAGGGTTCCCACTTATTAGTGGTTTCAGGTATACACAGCGGGCTTAGAAACCTATCCCCCATGGATACTGAGGCATACCTGTACTATGGTTTGTACTTTTTATGTGCATATGTAGTACAAAGGCCCAGTTTATCTTTTTAGAAAAATAGCCAGTTTGCAGAATTATGAATTAGCAAAAATATAGGTGCTCCTGAGAAATATTCACATATGCTCCAGCATAAAGGGGTGGTGATGGTGATCACACTGGCTCCCTTGGCCTTGTTAATGAAGCCTTTATCCATGTTTGGAGGCAATATGCCTCTGATCACTAGATTTTGGAGACAAACAGTGGAGTATAGTTGCTGCCGTTTGTATTCCTTGAGACTTTCCCAGATGCATCTGACTGGCCTATGATGGATACTGATGAAAGTGCAAAGCAACCTATATCTGTGAGGCTTAGGAAGGTCCCAAGGTTGCAGAACTCCAGTAAGGAATCACTCAGACAATTAGTGTAGCAAGAACTTCTATATTTCCAGAAGTAGGCTTCTCGCAGCAAAGAACAGCAAACAAATAACAGATACAGTAAAGCTTTTCAAATAGCACCTCCAGCAAGTTCTGCAAGTCCAGCAGCAGCAACACACACAGAGAGAAACAGAAAGCAGAACTAGCAACAAGTGTTCCTGGGCCTGATTAAATAGTCTCCAACATTCCACCTGAGATCACATGATCTCGTTACCAGGCTAAAGCAGAGTCAGAATGACTTAGCACTTTACTGCTGGTCTGCAAGGCCTAGTGATATGCTTTTCCATTCAGGCCTGTAAATTCCCAGGGCCTTACTTCAATATCCCAACAGATACAGATGCTAGATACAGAGGAATGGCAATGAGATGCAGGTATCTAGTTGACTTGTGTGCTCCCTGGGGCATCGAGTGGGCCACTGTGGGATACGGGAAGCTGGACTAGATGGGCCTTTGGCCTGATCCAGTGGGGCTCTTATGTTCTTATGAAACTCTTGGCCTAATTTGGCAAGGTAACTCTTTCATTCTCATGCAGGACTTTGAACACATTCTAATGAGCTTTGGGTCACTCACTCCTGTCAGGATGTACCATATTCTGTAGTTACAGAATAAAAATATTTCTCTATAGAATGAATTACCATATTGACAGTCTGATCCTATTCATATCTACTCCTATTATAGTCAATCGGGCTTACTCCCAGGTAAGTGTGGATAGGACTGCAGCCTTAGACTTGAAGCTAGAGGCATAAATGTAAACAAATAGATTCAAACAAGAAAGGGTACTGGACAGTGTTGGTGAAAAGCTAAGGGAGCGCACCAAAGCTTGGCCCAAGTAATCATAGGAGGTCTGACTCTGTGAACTAGCCCAGCTCAAACTGTAGGTCATGACCCAATTTTAGGTGGTTTGCAAAAGTGACAAGGTAGATTTGGCTATGTGCATTAATTGTTACATGGGGGTGGTAGCATTGCTGCTCAATCACCATTATAGCCACAGAGGCTTGATGGCTAGTAAACTTTTTTTTTATAGGTGGGCCAGATGCTAAAAAGTACTGAATTCGTCCATAAAAGAATGGGTGTGTGCTGAGCAGATTCAAATAGGAGAGTTTATTTTATTTCTGTTATGTAGCAAAAAGAGAATTTCAGCAGCTGCAAAACTTTTCCCTTGACTGGTAGAAAAAAGCGCACTTGTCAGTCAAAAACATTTCTTCGTTCCACTTTAGAAATGTAAGTATGCTGCTTACGTATGTAACTTAAGAATGTTTTATGCTAATTTCCAGACCTAAATAATATTTAGGTTTCGGTGAAACTAAGCATAATACATATTCTCTTATAACTTTAATATAATGTTGTACATTTAATTTGTTGCAAGCTCTCCCCCCCATCCCCTCCTTAGAATAGTGACTTAGGATGAAGGGGAACGAAAAAGGTAGCTTTTATGTGACTTCAGCCTATGTAATTGGACTGAGGCACCAACTCATACGTTAAAAAAGGTACAATTGATTATCTTCTGTAGTAATTTAAATATGGTACATAGTTTTGTTTGATGCATCTTCCAATATTGCAAACCTTTGTCATTGGTTCAGTTTGACTTGCAAAATAAATCTAATTGCATGCCTTCTTCTCCACTATGCAGCAGTAGTAGACCTTGCAAGGAGAGAGAGGTCAGTGCATTCATTGGCTGCTGCAAATTTGCAGGTGCAGGACAGTAAAACAGTTCCAGCCAAGCAACTTCAGTTTTGTAATTATGGGTCAGTTGACCTCTTAGTGAAGGTCAATTGGATTAAATTTGCTTTCAATGGGCCAAGTATAAGGAGGTGAATTGTGACACCTGCTGCCAGGCTTGAGTGGAGCAGCTCAGGACATTACATTTTGCTGCAGAGCCAGCCTGCTGACATTTTCATTTAAAAAGGAAGCTTACAACATGAGCAATTATGCATTTAGAACCCACTAAAGATCTTCCCGCAGGATTGGTGTGAAATTATTCCTAGCTGTGCTTTTAAAACTTCCTTTTAAAACAATCTGAAGAATTAATGTCGATCTTTTTCACACTATCAAACTTGAATGCCACTTTTCTATTAGAAATACTGAAAGCAGAATACAACAATAAAATAAATGAAACAGCAGCATACCAGCATGAAAAAGCCAAAGGTTTTTGTAACCAGGCAGGTGTGCCTTGGAAGTGCATTCCATAACTGCAGCACCACAACAGAAGATTTCATTCTGTACATCTGCAGAGCAAAACTCCTTTGATTATGGAACTCTCAGTAGAGCTTCCTGTACTGATCTTGGAGCGCAAGCCTAACTTGGAGTTAGGCAGGCACAGTTAGGCCAGCAAAGTTTGACTGGCGCAAGGATTAATGTAAAGCACGTTTGGACCACTCTCGGGGATGATGGTGCATATCTGTGTGCTGCCTCTCTGACTCTGAGAGTGGTCCAAACATATTTTACAGTGTGCCAGCCAAACTTTGCTGGCCTAACTGTGCCAGCCTAATTCCAGGTTAGGATTGCGCTCTTAATAACAGAGGAGCCTCATAAGAGAGCAGGAAGACCTGATGAACTCTGGGCCAAGAATGTGTGGTCTTCAAAATGACTGAAAATGCTTGCATACTGAAAAACACTAACTGAACCAAAACTGGTGTAACATTAACTCTATGAACAGTACCAGTTAATAATGCCAGTTACATCATTGAGTTTCTGAGTAGTTTAAATTTCAAGGGCAGTCCTATGTACCGTGCATTACAGTAGTCTGCCTGGGAGACTAGGATAGTAATTAGGTTTCAATAGTTTGCTTTCCAAAAAATTAAGCTGTGTGCTCTGCTACATTTTGTATATGTAAATTCACTTCACTAAGTTTTACTTGGATATTGTAACTTCACCAGGTTAATCTTTTAAAATAAAATGGATCCATATTATTCTAGCTCCATGTTCTGACAGACGTTATAGAATTTAAAAGCTTGCTATTTTTTGTTATGTTTGGTTGGTCTGAAATAAAGCATTACAGGACCTTGTATTATGGCTATTGTGGTATATAGTCTAGCTGCATCATGTGCATGTTTTACTTGTGCAAATTCAAGCATACCCCTTGGCAAAGAAACAAAAAGAGAGAAATAGCAGTTTCCACCTGTGACTCCACTCACTATATATGCCCTGGAATGAGCGTGAGATGGGAGAATGAATTTGTTGTTTCTCTAGTTCTATGTCTCTTCATACTGTGTGATTTTAGTTTTCAAAGTGGCAGTACATTTTTTTTAAGGTAGTTTCACCTGACTTGAATTTTCATCCATGCCAGTGGGTCGTGACCCAATTTTTGGTGGTTCACAAAACTGACAGGGCAGATTAGGCTATGCACATCAATGGTTAAGCAAGCTGTTACTTAGGGGGGAAGCATTGCTACCTATTCACCATTATAGCCAAACTCCTTTGCCATTTATAAATCTGGCTGCAGCCTGTAGGGAAACAGCTTCAAATTCATTTCATGCAGTGGGCTGAGTAGCATTCAGGACAGCAGTTGAGGGCTGGAAGTGACATCATTAAGCAGGAAGTGATGCCGTTAAGTAGATGATAGCCAGAAACAAGCACTTTGTTCTCACATAGAAACTCATGAGTTGAGAATGATGGAGGACAAAATGTGCAAATTTTGATTGTTTTTCCAAGAAATGGGAGAGCCCATTTACCACATAGGCTGGTGCTTCTGCAGCTTAGCTGCTTAGCAGCTGTGGGGTGGTTTGTGAAATGATGCCTCAGCAGCACTGCTGAGAGGACGGCCTGTGTGGTAATTGGGCTTTCCCAGCACTTCAGTATTTTCTTCTCACCTCTCTTGGTCTGCCCCTTCCTCCATTGTGTTCCTTTCCTGCTGAGACCTCCTTCCATCTCTCTGTCCCAGAGCCTTGGCAGAAGCAGCACTGCTGAAATGGTGGTTCTGGGAGAGCCCAGTTATTACTGGGGCTGGATAAAAAGCTTCTGGGGGCTGCTCCTGGTCCTTATGTTTGACAACCCTGCTGTAGGCCTTCTAAAATATTTGGAGCCACTGTGCTAACCACTTGCGCTGGATTTTGAGCACCGTTAAAGATTGCTTCAACCATTGTTCCTCTTGTTGGTTCTGTTTTGAAACTGCCCCAAGGTGCAACTTTAAAGTATAGGAGGACACTCCTTGCTCTGTACTGACATGTATCTAATCAATCAGAGAGTTGTTGGGAGTCACTGATTATTCAATATGCTACAATCACTGCTTCTCTGTTTTAATTTGGCATTTCAGTATCTCCTTTCTTTTGGTACATATGCATGCAATCCACCTTGGTAAGGATGCTAAGAATTCTCCATTAAAGATACGTGGCCCCTCCAGCAGTTCTCAGGGTTCTCTGGGAAGAAGAGATTATTCACTGTTAATGTTATAAAGGTAAAGGTTTCCCCACGACCGAATGGTCTGGTTGTGACTGACTGTAGGGGGTGATGCTCATCTCTGTTTCAAAGCCTGTAGAGCCAGCGTTTTGTCCGAGGACAAGCTTCCGTGGTCATGTGGCCAGCATGACTCTACGCCGTAGCGCACGGAACGCCATTCCCTTCCCACCGAAGTGGTCCCTATTTATCTACTTGCATTTTAGGTGCTTTCGAACTGCTAGGTTGGCAGGAGCTGGGACAAGCAACAGGAGCTCACTCCGTCGTGCAGTCTTGAACTCCCAACCTTGCGGTCGAAAGCCCAGCAACAGCGGATTAACTCGCTGCGCCACCACCAGCCCTTAAACTACTTGGCTCAAGAAGGTCCTCCTGAAATCAAAAGAATGCTACCAGAGTAAATTCTGGGGATTACAGTGTTACTACTCTAGACCTGCGCATTGGTATGGGTGTAAAAATCCCTGCTGCATTTGTGCAATGCTATGCTAATGCTATGCATGTTTCTGCAATGCTAATCAATATGATTACTGGCACAGTGATAGTGCAGGGCAGAATGGTGGTACATGCTGGTACATGCTACTGCAGGGAGTCTTAGCCTGAGACCGTGCCTAGTCCTTGCGTCAATGATTTCTTTTGCTTGTGCTGTAGGACAGATCATCAGGTAGTTATGACCTTGAGGCAAATGGTCTCTCTGTTAACCGTGGCAGGCTGCCAGGTACTTTATGCTCAGATCCTTAAAGTCTGTCTTGCTTGCCATGAGGGCAACTCTTGTTTTGTTGTAATAAACTCTGGGGATAACTGTTCTGCAGTAGCATAGCTACAGGGGGTGGTGTGGTAAGCGGCCCCTTCCACTCACCATCAGAGCCATTCTGTGCAGTGATAGCATGCCTGTACAGGCATGCTATCACCGCACAGAATGGCTCTGATGGTGAATGGGAGGGGCCGCTTACATGGCACGTTGTGGTGCCTGCAATGCTACATCGCCCCCTGTAGCGATGCCGCTGCTCTACCCTGTTATAATACAGCTTGTGTTGCCTTATTTTCCTATGATAGATCTTGTTCTGTAAGCGTCCCGGTATTATTAATCACATTTGGCTAATGCAGCTTGCAGGCGTCTGGCACTCATGTCTCTGTATGCCAGCTCCTCAGATTTTCCACTGCTGATTCTGAAGAGAACATGGGTTAGGTGACTTGTGCTCTGTGAGTGACCCAAGGAAATCCAACAATAGTGAGGTTTCTGAGTTAAGATGATATTAATAATAATTGTATTAGCAATAATTGTATTAGAATGTACATACAGATGTACATTCATATGTTTTCTCCTAGGAATTGTGCTACTAAGCAGCAGGTTTTATGACTTCGTTGCCCATCTTATTATTTTTATGGCTTATATATGAATAAGTAGGCTATGATTGTGAAGTTTTTTTTTTTCAGATTCACTTCTTAGGTAATGCTAGCATTACTATTTTATCTCAAAAATAGTTAAAAAAAAGCTTACATGTTACAGAATCATATATATTATATACATAAATCATACTTATTGCAGAATAATTGCAACTCAAATACATTTGGCAACATTTACTGGCATTTAAGGTATGTGTGTGCAGGCATTTGCACTAGGAGATGTTCAACTTCAAGAGACTCAGGGCCCGATCCAGAAGGCCCTTATCACTGGCAGTACATCTGTACTGCTGGTGAAAATGTTGTAAATGTGCTGTAAAGCAAGTCCGCGACACGCTCACATAGGGGCTGCTCTCATTCAGCGCCAGGCCCCAACATGGGCCCCAACATGAGCCCGTGGCCGTCCAGCTCTTCAGCAGTGCCGGCTGCTGGTAAGCCTGTTTGGGGTGGGAAGGGGGGAGAAGCTGGGGAGGGGAGGAGCCGGCCGTGAGGGGTTGGGACCTGGCGGTGGCTTCCACTGCCTGATCTTATCCCTGGCAGTGGCTCAGGCAGCCCAACATGGGACTGCTCAATTCACCACCAGCTAATAGCCAGCGATGAGCTGAGTTGCCCAATTGTGGGCAGTGGGGCTTTCCCAGGGGAAAAGGGGATGAATGTCTCTTTCTCCTGGGGAAACACCAGCACCTGCCTGGCTGCCACTGTGCCCAGTCGCGGATCCAGGGGGGTGCACGGATGGCAAGCCGCATGGGTGCTGGGCAGTGGGGGAGGTGCCATTGCTTGGAGTCTGCGCGCCTTTTGGCCCGCCTGTCCTCCCTCGTGCCTGGAACGCTCCGAAATGGGGCGTAGGGAGGCATGGCGTGGCGACATGCCAGGGGCGCGATTTCATCACCTTGCCATGGGGCGCGCTCCCGGCCCAGACTGCCTCTGACTGTGCCTGTGGCAATTAGGCAGTTCAGGTTTGGGCTCTCATTTGCAGGAGAAAGCTGAAACCTGAAGAACTTTAGTGTATATAATTGAACACATATACATTATTTAAAATGTATTTAAAGGTATCTCTAATATTGAGCGAGAGAGAGAGTGAGAGAGAGCGAGAGAGCTCTACCAGGGAAAAGTACCAAAAACCAGGGACTATTCCTGATAAAAGGAAGATATGATATGCAGTGTGAACTTCAACCTCAAAAGTACCATGCTTGCCCATCTCATACGGTGTCTCATATACAGCAAAGGCATTGGGTGAATAAAAATAAATTAATGCTAATTTGTTAATCAGTTGTACAGCCTATTCATATTTATTTGGATGCTGGTTCCTCTGAGTTCAATGGGACTTAACTGCCAAATATGCATGAATGGATTACACACCACTACGGATAAATGGGCAAATATTGCCCCTTGTTCCTGCGGGATTGGATCCAGTCAGTTCCCAAGGAAATAATAAAAGAATTACTGCATTGATTCTGTTCTTCCCTTCCTTGAAGGTCTTTCTTCTCAGAGAGATACCAGACTTCTTGTGATTCTGTGGGTTGCCTTTGCCGTGGTGACTGGGCATTGCCAACCATTGTATCACATCGGAAGTATCTTATTCAACTGTTTCCCATGAAAGTGAGATTCTGTCTTTTTTTTAAGGTCACTCAACAAATCAGTAACTAACAAAAAACCAGTGGCCAACTTGATGACCTTCACACAACTGAATAAGAGTTCTAGTATTAGCTCTGATACATAGAAATGAGAGCTGACTCATACTAACACCTTATTGGTTCCTTGCTATATCTTAACAATGCCTCATTGGCTCTCAGAACAATCTGTTTTGTTGGACAATTTTTTTTGGGTAAATTTTATTTCTTCTATTTAGTTATAGGACAGGAAAATAGGAACACATAGGTAAGGGGAAACAGTGGTTACACACAAGGTAAATAAGGGAGGGTTACAATGTTAATTCTAACTTGTTACAATATCCTAAATCTACACATATCAATCATCATTTTACCATTTTACAACCTTATAATTTTCTTATAATCAAATAATTCAATTAAGATTCAATCTGCATAAAGTTAATTATTGAAGTACAAGAAAGTAAAAAGGTAAAGGAAAAACAAAACAAAAACATAAGTTAAAATTTAATCACCATAGGTTGTATACATCATCTTTCAGCCTTAGAATCTCATTAAATGATTGAAAACACCAGGTTAGAGCATTCCGTCTTTAGAGATTACATCTTTTTCAACTTTTTATCAGATGGACATAATGAGGCAGCATCAAAGAGCACTCAGCAAATCCTTCACCTGATATTTATCAAAATAATTCTTATGATAAAAATTGGTTTCTACTTGTTCGCATGCCATAACTTACCATTGCTACCCACATTATTTATACTTAATGTATTTGCAGCACTTGAGCATTCAAAGCACTTCACATCCATTATCATCAGAAACACAACAATGCCATTTTCTTAGTATTGCCATTGGCTTGCCTAAGACAATCTAGTGCAGTTATGGTAGTACAGTAGTCAGTAATGGCATCTAAATGATTTAGCAACAGGTACTCACTTTTGATTGGCACTTGTGTCAGGGCCCACCCACTGGAAGTGAGGTCATAGCCGGAACCCAGGAACCGCCCCCAGGAACCGCCACACCTCCTCGGTAGGCTGCATGGCGGCCCGGGAGTCCCGGGCCTTCTCCGGGGCTGCTGCACGGGCTACCAATTCCCCCCCCCAGGAACTGCCGCACCTCCTCGGGAGGGAGTCCCAGGCAGCCTACCTGCTCATGCTGCTGCTGCTGTTGGTCTACCTTGCTCCGCTGCCTGCCTGCCTGGCTCTGAGAATGTGCAGGCAACTCAAATGTGCAGGCAATTCAAATGTTGCAGGGGGCGGGGCGGAGCGCCGATGGAGTCGATGAGTGGGTGGGTGAATGGGCGGGGCCAGCCCTAATCCTAGGAACGGGTACTCACGTACCCCCGTGTACCCGCTACATGACATGTCTGACAGTAGTAAGCAGTTTGTGGAAGTTCTAGGCACTCTAATAACCAACCTCTAAATTTCTGTGTTCCACTGCTTCTACAACCCACATGTTGGGGAACAGTGTTGCATGAATCATGCATGAATTAAAAATTGTAGTGTATAAACAGGCATGCTCTGGTATCCACTGATTTGGTATCCATGATTTCAGTTTTCTCGTTATCCAACACATAAAAAACATTTAACATAAACACAGAGAACATTCAAAAACTGAGTAAAACCCAACTCTTCCCATGAGGCCATTGGAGGGGGGGAACAATTGTCCAGGGGAGTAATCTGGAATATGACAGTATTCCAGAGGGACAGAGGGCAGACAGCCAACCAACATCCAAAGGCCAGAATAAATAGGTATGATTTGAGCTGTCTCAAAAAAGCCATGAGGGAATGTGTAGTTCTTAATTCCCCTGGAAAGGAATTCCATATTTGCTACAGAAGGCTCTCTCTTTAAATTGGGACAGAGGGGGCACTTGAAGGAAAGCCCCTTCAGATGATCTAAGAGGGTGGACTGGTATGTATGGGAGAAGATGGTCCTTTAGGTAGGCTGGGCCTAAGTCATGAAGGGCCTTAAAGGTCAAAGCCATTTAAAGTTAAGGAGGATAGGCTCCTGCATGCACCATCACCACTGCATCCACCCTTCCAGTAGCTTCCCCACCCCCGTTCTGCCCTCCCCCTCCTGCTTCCTTTGCTGGATTACCTGTTCCAGCAGGCAGGCGGTCAGTGTGGGGACAATGTGCATGGGAAGGCTTCTGACTTCCTGCTGATGCTTTGGCAGCATGTACTGTCACAGTATGTTTTATGGATGTCTTCTAGCAGCCAGCACTGGCAGAATGCTAGTTCTGCCAGTGGTGCAGCCCAGTAGGAGTGGATAGCAATCTACATATGGCCATCTGCAGAGAAAGAACCACAGCAATAATCTCTGCATTTTGTTAACACCATTCTGTGTGGTAGTTCTCACTTTCAAGAGTTCCTGGCACTCTACTACACAACTGTCCCCTACTTTGCACCTTTTCATTTTCTTTGAATAATTATTTAAAACAAGGGAAAGTTTTAATCACAAGGTCTAATTCATTTCCTTCAATAACTTTAACACCCTCAAAATTTCACCGAGCAGATGTCTCATCTGCCTGTTGGTAAATCTGATTCTGGGTGCTGTTTGAATCGGGGACTTTCCTGCTTATATTGTTAGGGCAGTTTCTCACATAAGGTGTAACATACATAGGTTTAACAACACAAATCGAAAAGCTACAGTGGTCAGAATGCTGATTTGCATTTCAAATATCTTTCCGCTGTTTTCTTTTCAGCATTAACACATCAGTGTAGGCTGAGTGGCTTAAAGTCTATTTAAGCCTCATGCATGAAACTGCTTTTAGGTATGAGGCTGCACTGGCTTTCATGGTGATTCTGTGTGTTGCTGTTTAGAAACTGACAACATACATCCCAGGGTTCCACGTTATGTCTTCATCAAGCACTGGCAGTGCAATCCTATTCTGAGGGTACGCTGGTGCAGTGGCTGCACAAATGTGCCATAAAGCAGGTTTGTGACTACACGAGAGCCAACAGTCCTGGTGGATAGGCCTGTGCTGGCCTGCTGGCACCATGTCAAAGGAACGACTGCCAGCAGAAGTAAGGAAAGCACCAAGCAGAAGAAGGGCAGGAAGACAGTGGTGGGAGGGTAGACTGGAGGTGGGAAGGGGGCGTTTTTGGATGGGAGAGGGCAGAATGGGGGTGGGGCAGATCAAGCCAAGGAGGGAATCCATTAGACTAGCTGGAGCATTTAAGGCAAGGGCATGGCTAAAGAAAGTGTAAAAGTGCAGAGGGCAAAATGTTGCCCCGAAAGTGACATCACAACAGGAAGTGATATCATAGTTGAATTTTTTTTGTTTTCCTGTTTTTTGGGGCCATAACTTTTGATAAGGTAAAGATATTACATTCTGCATTAAATTCCACATTGAATGGTATATAACATGATGGTATTATTCATACATACCAAGGTTTTCGCAATTTTGGCCACTAACGTCAAGCTCAGCTTGTTGCCCCCTAAAGCTTGTTGCCTGGTGCAATTGCACCCCCCTGCACTTCTTTAGCTACACCCCTGATTGAAGGTAAGGGGAAAATACTGTATCACTCTAACCCAATGAAACCTCCAGCTTGTTCCTTACCTGTGCTGCAGTATCGGCCATGTGACCTGGGTGTTCTAGCACAGGTTAGGACTGTTCATGAAATGACTTGGTCAACCCTATCCCAAAGTGCTCAAAGTCTTGAACTCTCCTTTCTCAATAGTTGGTCTCTTGACTTAGTGAAGAGCACTGTCAAGGAGAGTGCAGCTGAGAGCGGGTTTGTTTGATTATTAATTAACTTTGCATTTTAGCCCTTCATTTCTCAGTCCACACAAGAGTTCCTGCCATGGCTTTCAAACACAGCAAGCATGTCCAAAGAATAATGTTTAAAGGTTGTGAGATTTTTTTAAAAAGTGCTATACAGTCCACAAAGATTTATAAAGACCTTCCTTAAAAGGAAGATTTTAGCTATTTGGATTGGTTGAAAACTTGTCAGGGGTTCAGCAAAACACATCTCCCTGGGGAGAAAGTTGACCATAGTGAAGGCCCTAAATCTCACTGCCCTCGCTCGTGCCTCAGTGAATGAGGGAACCATCAACAGGGATTCCTGCTAGTTCTAGAGCTAGTTCTAGCTCAAGCTAGTTGGGGAATATATAGGAGGAAGTATGCTTCCTGGCCTCGGACTGTGTGGCATTTTAAATTTGTACTTTTGAATTGTTCCTCAAAAAATAGGAGCAGTACAGATGGTAGAATAAGGGGTAAACTGAGATGAGCTGACTGCCAGTATCCATTGTTTGGACATGTGATATGAGAATGAGTCATAACTCGTAGAGCCTTGGTGTGATTCCCGGGCAGCCCAAGAATGGAGCTGAACCGGGCCTGGTTCCCTGCTGCTCATGACAAGCCTCAAGTCACAAAGACTCACATTTTTGTGCCTGTGACTCAGTTTGTGTGTGTGTGTGTGTGTGTGTGTGTGTGTGTGTGTGTGTGTGTGTTGGATTACTTTTTTCGCCATTTCCACATCACGCAAAAGATCTCATGAACTGGAAGCCAGCATTTAGACTGGCAGCAGGAGACGTGGGGAGAAGAGGAGGGTAGATTGTTTAGGGGAGGAGGAATCTTTTTTGTCTGCATGAGGCTGGGGGGGGGAGGGACCAGAAGGAGGGGGTAGCTAGGACATGGGGAGGGGATTCTTGGCCATCATGGAACGGACGATTGATTGGACAAATGATGGATGGCAGGATTTTTTTTCAGGATGCGGGAGGGGAGAAGGAGGAGTCCAGGTGGGGAGGAGAGGATTCATCCAATAGGAACAAATGGCTGAATTCAAGCCCAGGGTGGGGGCAAAGGAGGCGGGAGGAGGTTGTTTCCTTGCAATAGAAGTGGCACACCTTCAATCCTCATGGCTCAGTGGAATCAGGAGTCATGATGTGAATGGGGGGAGATTCATATGGAACAAATCATTTTCCTGCACTGTTACACTTGCTCAAATAACAGCACAGCATTTGTGTAAATAAATAAAATGGTGTTTGAAATGAAGGACTTCAACACATTGCTGACTGCAGATGGGATGGGAACATCAGGAGAGTGTTAAATGAGAACTCCAACACACACACATGCCCCCCTCCTTTTTTCTGTGGAGTTGCTCCACACTCGCACCACAACCTGGTTCTCATGATGACTTGAGTCAAAATGACTCTATAAGGGCGCAATTCTTACCAACTTTCCAGCACCGGGATAAAGGAAATGCAGCTCCAAGGTGAGGGAACAAACATTCCCTTACCTTGGGGAGGCCTCCGTGACTGTCCCCTAAACTGCAGGATGCAGCATATGCCCTTTCGGCACAGCTATGTCAGTGCTGGAAAATTAGTTAGGATTGTCCCCTAAGTGGCTCAGGATGAGTTGCAACAGCGTGAGCTATGTCTCATGAGAGGACTCAAGCCACAGACATCACGTGACTTGGGCTCAGTGACCGGAGTACATCCCTGGTTATCCCATCTGTGACTTGTCCAGTTATGTTGATTCAAATGCCACTGCAAGGCTTTCTCTTTCATCTACTTCACCACTCCTTTACTCCCACTGGGTTCACTTGTGGCTTTTAATTTGGAATCCACATTTATCTCTTCCACACAATAGGCACTTATTCACTGATGGAGAATCCTAAGATAAACGTTCTGTGCATTATTTGAGTACATAGTTTTTGTAACTAATATCTAGCTATAATATTGTTATATACTGTTAAGAGAAAAAAATATACAGACTGTATCAGTATCTGTATAAACACATTCAGCTTTTCAAACTTGCTTCATAGTTCCTTTATCTTGCAAATATCATGCTGAATAGCCAACACAAGACCATTCAGCTGTTTATACAGTTAAGTTGCTTTTGTGTTTTTTTTAATTTTTTAAGTTGAGAATGCAGCAGTATTAAATACATTTAATAATGTTTGCTAATTGTGAGTTCAAACAAGATTTTTTTTAATGATGATTTGCATTAAGGAGTATGGACTTTAGTTCCACCATTCTAGGTATAATGTGAATGCATCATGAGACCAAGCTATAGCCTCTATTTACTATAGAGGTTATATTCCTCTATACAGGAAACTGTATTCATTTATCACAAGCTGTCTTAACTCTTGTATCTCAAGAAACTCCAAGAGGGACCCCCAGTGTAACTCAGGCTCCAATTTTGTACATAGTTATCTCGTACCTAAGCCAAGACAGTTCCAGTTATGATTTTTCCTAGGTATTCCAAAACCTTTTCCTAGGTCCAAGCACCAGCTGAAGATACAACTTGCAACAACCAAACCTACTACATTAGTTTGGTGTTAGGAAAGGGGGAGATAGTCAGAGTAATAATCAGCCGAAGACCCCCTTCCTAAAAGGATATAACCCACCACCCAGGCTAGTTGCTATAAATAAATCACACATAGAGGAGTGAAGGCTGGGTTAAAGATTTCAAAGGAGATACTTTATTCACAGTTCCTAGTTGATTATGTACATCTTCTGATTAGTATCAGAGGCTCCAACACTTGGGAAACCTTCAGCTGTTTCCTTTATGTGCTAGTATGGGGAGGATGGGCCTGTGAGCAAGGAGCTCCAGTAGGATACACTTTCTCTTTCTTTGGAGTCTGGAGAGAAAGAAAGGATGTGTGAGACGAAAGCAGGAATAAAATAGAATTCAGGAACCATGTCTCCTGCAAGAACCACAGAGGGACAGGTAGATTGTCTCAGGGACTGGACATTACCCTGTCCTCCAGAGTCTTACAGGTGGCATTGCTTCTGTGTTCCAACAAAATGTATATACAGTATCGTACAGGTCCAGACACCAAGAAGAGCAGAGCCTTTACTAGTTGTGGAAAAGAGTGATTTTCAGCAGGTATAGCTGTACATGCACAAAAAGAAAATCTGTACCTGCTGAAATTTGCTCACATACATAACAGTTAAAGGTAGAAGAGTCCAGTCCTCCTTTGCTTCTGGACATGCTTATATATGATGCATCACAAGCAAAACAGGCTCATATCTTGAGCAGCCATGTATTGCAATTTGTTCTGAACAAATCCGAACTAATACACATTATACGTAGGCATCTGAATGCCTTTTGCTCTCAAGACAGTATTAACACAGCCTGTTATGTCCTTTACAGTTCACAAAGGCTACTGATGGTTTACGCACAGAGAATTCACTTTTCCTTACCTGCCTTTTTTCATTTTCCAAAGGCCTTTCATTTAGTTATCACAGCAGAACACACTGCCAGCAACCACTAACCTCTTTTGATATCCCCATCTGAGATCCACATCTTTAAAGGGAGAACAGTGTAAAATAAATGACAGCCGGTCCTTTTCAAGTTTACTAATAAAGCAGATCTCAATCAACTTAGTTGCTTGTGCAAGGGGGGAAAGGAAATATTAAAGTTAATGAAATTGAAAGAAAAACATTGAAGCCTGATAAAGACATGCTTGCTTTATATATATATATATATATATATAAACACAAATTATGAACTGAGCAATTCTGGATACAATTGCAGGGAGATGGCAGAGGTCTTTAGGAGCACTGATGGGCTGCCGATAGTCAGCTGAAACAAATGGTCCGATAGTGTGATACCTCAGCTCCCAATAACATAGGGCAAATGGCCTTCCAGGAGGAGATATAGATTTTCCTTTGAGATATGGAAAGGGAAATAAATTAAATTATGTTGGAACATAGTTTATAAAAAAAGAGTGGGAGGGAAGGAGAGGGGAATTCATTGAGGTAAAAAGGGGAGCGTGCGTGTGTGAGAGAGGGGGAACAGAGATAGAAAATCAGCTTTCGCAGGCATTTGCAATTTAATTGATATTTGGCGGCAGGAAGCCAATCAGTATAAGTAAATTGACGTTATAAGATAAAAATAATTGCTTAATGGGATACCTTCCCCCATGGCTGAGGCAGGCCAAACAAATGTAGCCAGGCTCACAGAACCAGCATGATGGCCGTTACTGGGTACAGCCTGCTGTTGCCTTACTGGCAGGGTTCTGCTCGGGCTGTAGTTTATTTTTATGGCATCTGCCTCCTCTCCCCGAGAGAAGGCAATGAGCGGTTTCACATTGATTGCTGCTCCAGCCAACGGCGGCCAAGAGAGAGGGCCATAATTAATGACTTTATTTGCCGGAGCACTGCTGAGAACAATTGAGTTTGTTATGGTAACAACTGATGCCAGCTTTCCTAGAGGCTCAAGGGAGGTGTTTTAGTATGGAGTCCAGCCGCCAGAAACCGGGCAGTGTACCAGATGATCCACATGCAGTGGGAGTGCTTTGGCAGATGAAGTGTCAATAAGCCTGAGTGATTCCACCTTGTGCTGATGGAACCAGGGGTAAAGCGTGAGGGGCTGGGATGAAGCACTGCCTTTTCAGACAAGGACCTCCAAGATTCATTATCATGATCCTTTAAAAAAAAACACAAAAAAAAAACCTGGCTGCAGGGGCTAGTCATCGTGGGAGAGCAAGCTCCTCTTGTTCATTAGTCTCCCTGTATACTGTATATATAATATATCCGCAACAAAGCTACAGTTAAAAAGCTTGAGAGAAAATGTATCTTTGTTGCAAGACTTTAATAGAAAGAAAGAAAAAAACCCACATCACTACCACATACAGTCCAGGTGTTTAGCAATCTCCACCTTTATGTAACTACAGAAATAATGTACAGAAGGAAATGAACCCAACCAAGCAAATTGTTTTCACTGCTAAATGAAAATTTCCCCCCATTTGGCAAAACCAAAAAACACGTTTGGTACATGTGAAACTTATATTTGAACTATATGTATTTTGCGTATTTTGTTTTCCTTGTTCAGTTTATTTTCCCAATTATTTCATCACAAAACAAGGCATTCAGAGTGGATTCACGCGATGCCTTTTCCACATACCCTGAGACATATTGCAGGCACCAGGCTGCAGTAAGTTTTATGTGAAACCATGTATAGTGTCTAAATTGTGGTACAAGGAAAGATCAATGTAATGGGCAAACATGACATTTGAGTCTACCACAGGTCTCCTCCTGTGGAACCTTACGAGTTCCATGTTAGCTCTCCATTTTGAGGTGACTGCTTCGAGCAACTCTGTGGCAGAGTCAGAATCATTACAAACTACAGATTTCAACCGGTTTGCCAGGCACCCCTCTCCTCAGGGAAATCTGACAAATGTAGTTCTGTGAACATCACAAGGGATTTCTAATACAGAACTGTCAACACCTCACCAAACAACAATTTGGTGTGTGTCAGTTGAGCCTGCCGCAAGGCATATCTGCACCACTCAGTGAAGGAGATGGGCAGTTGTGCCAGCCTGCGGAGGCTGGATCCTACCTCTCTGCTGCCCTGGGTGATTGGGGAAGCACTGGCTGAGTTCAGCCAGCACAGGGGCTTGGGGAGGGCGAGTGGAGGGTTTTTGGGGTGTCAGGAGAGCGAGTCTGGGGCAGCCTGTCCCAGGGAGGGGGTGGAGCATGGATTTGGCTGTTAGGCTGGATCCTAATCCCCAGCCAGTCAGCCCTGATCTGGGCAGCTCAGATTTGTGCCAGTGATTTCACTAGTGAGATCCAAGCAGGGGCTGCTGGGGCTTACCTCGGGGTAAGGGGAAATATTCCCTTATACCGCGGTGAACTCCAGCAGCCTCCTACACTACACTGGGTACAGCACAGACCTCCTGGTATGCCTGTACCAGCTTAGTCTAGGATTGGTCTGTTAGTCATAGAAGCTTGTAACCAGGGCCAGCCCATTGATGAGGCCAACGGAAGTGGTTGCCTCAGGACTGGCAGGAGGTGCCCAATTCTGTCCATCTGCTCAACTGTACTGAGTTTCCTCCTCCCATGCCCTGGATAGGAAAAGGGGGGACACAAAACAGAAGTCAGGAGGAGAGTGACTGCACAGGGTTGCAAGTGCATTTTTGCCCTCAGAAATACATTTGGAAAAAAGCAGCTTGGGAGGCATTGAATAAATTAAAGAAGTCAATTGGGAGAGGGTTTGTCTCCCCACCTTTCTCTGCTCCACATTCCCCCCACCTGAAGTTAGTTTCCCTGAAAAAAAGGCTGTGATTGAATTTGCTTTTGAACATAGTATATATAGTGGCTATTTTTTTTTTTAGGCACAATCCTAACCAACTTTACAGCCCCATACCAGGGTAAGGGCAATGCCGCTCTGAGGTAAGAGAACATTCCCTTATCTCAAAGAGGCTTCCATGACTACTACTCCGCTGCAGAATGCAATACATGTCCCATTGTAACAGTAGTGCTGGAAAGTTGATTGGGATTGCACCATCACTGGCAGGGCAATCCTATGCATGTCTCAGTGCACATTTGTTGGCACACTTAGTTTCACTTTCAGTCTTGTGTTAAAACAATTCTTATTTCTTCTTTCTATATCTATCTCTCTTGCCAAGCTCAAAACGTTGAGCAAAACAGTAAAGATATAGTACAAATAAAATAACTTTAGTTTTAAAACTTTATTTTAAAATAGTCAATGTATTTAAATATTAAATGTTTTTTTTAAAAAAATTCTAGCAAAGTTAAGCTCATTGGGAATGGAATTCCATAAACTGGGGGCAATAACTGACAGTGCATTCGTATGCATAGCTCCTCCCATTGTAGTCAGTGGGGCTTACTCGCCAGAAAGTGTGACTGCAGCTTGAGAACTGTAAAATATTTTGTAGTGAGACCTTCTTTAAACAACCATATTTTGCTTGGTGCCCTGGTATCCACGGTTTCAGTTATCCACCAATACTATGGATACTGGAATGCCTATTAAAAAGATAGAGGAACATTAAACAAATCTCTTTTTTCCCCTTGTTGCAGCAAAACCACTGATGTTCCCCTATCTTTAAAAAGGCACCCCAGTATCCACTGTTTTAGGTATCCATAGTGGGGTCCCTAACGGAATCCCAGTGGATACCTGGGCATGTCTGAACAGATTTCTAGGGTTGTATAACATTGTTTGAATATCAGGACATTAGATTTATCATACATGGACAATGGGAAATGAAAATCAGGTTTTCTCTGAAGGCTGTTTCAACACTGGTGACTTGGTTTAGATTACAGTTTGGGGGGAAAAACAGTTAAAGACCAGGGGGCAGCAATTTCAATGGTGTGATTGAACAAATTGTGTGAACACAAGCAGCCTTACCCTCATCTATTGAAATTCCCAACCTGTCCCTCCCCCAAAAAGCCACTGCTGAGGGTAAGGGGGATAGTGGCATGGCATAATATCCATTGCCAGAAGATTGCAGATGGATGGGGAATGAGCAGAAAATGTAAGGGAAACCATTAGTGGAGGGTACCGTCTGTAATTTTGAAACAGAAAAAAAAGTTTAGTGGATATACCTTCATCACAGTGAGAGAATATGAACTGGAAAGGTACCGTTCACTACATAGAAGGAAAGGGCTGACCGTGTAACTCACACAAACCATTTCTAATAGATTTTCTTGCACTTAAGCCAGCTTAAGTCCCCCTGAAGATTGTGAAACTACTATCATAGTAGCCTGGTCCCATGAACAGCTACATTGGCATTGCTGCATTTCATGGCATTGGGCTCAAAGATTGCAGCACAAACAGAAGCCTTCTGCATCTTTTTTCTTTTTCTTTTTCTGAGCACTTTTGGGACAGGGACCTATTTGCTTATATATTTTTCTATGTAAACTGTTTTGCGAACTTTGTTGCTTATAAACAGAATATAAATATTCTTATTAGTGGTACTAATAATAAGGCAGAGAGAAATGTTAATAGTGCTCTGCTTCGTGGAGTTTTATTTCCTAGTCATTATGGTTGTGATATCAGCAGTCTGCATGCAATAAAAGAAAAAATTCTCTGAGTTCTTATAAACTTGAACACAAGACAATAGACTTTGGTAGTGATGCTGATCTCTATGTATCTGAGACCAGCAGTGGTCCAAGTATATCTAACAGGTCAAGCTTTGAAATGAAGAAGCAATAAGCCAGTGAAATGGTACTATCACCGAAACATGATTGATCAATTGAATTCTATCAGAGACAGTGGACAGTGAGATTAACTCAGGCCTGATAGGTTCAATGAGTTAAAGCATGATGTTCATTTCAGCTTCATTTCACCAGTCTTTGCTTGTGAAATTGGTCAATCAATAGAGGTTGAAGATCGTATATATATATATTGGTGACCATCTTATAGGGAATATAATCTAGTGTTGTCAGCTCCTGACTCCGGCTGCCTTCAGTGGGTAATGGAGACAGAGCTGAGACTCTATCAGTGCCATCAAAATGGTCTGATATCTTCTCCAAATGAAAAGTATTTTTGGATCTCTGATGATTTATCTTTCTTTCTCCCACCCCGGCCTCCCCCCGCTCCTCACTTTGATCTACAGCAAAAACCCATACCCATCTTGGAGAAATATAGTGATTTCTCTTGAAAACATTTCTGCAATGATCAGCTGCATACACTGCAAAAGATAAAGCTTTTTCTTAGTGATATTGTCCTTCAGAACACACACACACACACACACACACACACACACACACACACACATATTTAGAAAGCTCAAATGGGGTACATGCAAAAAACTCTTCCAGGATTTTGTGGTTTGGAAATCATAGCTTTGCTATGTGGTTACACTGCTTGCCATATAAAAGTGGAAGATGTTCAGAATTGTGCTGTCCAATAGGTTGTAAACAAAGCTTCCCAAATGGTAATTAAGCAACATCTTTGTCTTTTTTTTTAAAGTCTCAATTACAGGCAGAGAGCAGCAGGAAAAAGAATTGCAGTTTTTGTGTCCTGGTAATATTTCATTTGCTATCACTGTGTTTGAAAATTAGGTATCTTTCCTAATTGGCCTATATCTTTTTATGAGGTGAAATAATTTGGTTATATTATCAAGTAATGAATTTGGACAGGATGGCCTTGAGGGGGTGGGGAATATGACACCATACATAAGCAGAGGCTGTTTATAGCAGTCTAATCTATGGGTGTTTCATTTCCTAACTTACCATGGTAAAGTCATGTAGGATAATGTAAGAATATTCTACTACTTTTGTTTTATATAACTAACGTAACTGCAGAGAGGAATACCTGACATACTTTTTATGCCATTTGTCTTAATTTTATTTTGCATAACGATAGCAATTTGGATTAGTCTTTAAAGGTTTCCCCACGACCAAATGGTCTAGTCGTGATCGACTGTAGGGGGCGGTGCTCATCTCCGTTTCAAAGCCTGTAGAGCCGGCGTTTTTGTCCGATCATGTGGCCAGCATGACTCTACGCCGTAGCGCACGGAACGCCGTTACTGTCCCACCGAAGTGGTCCCTATTTATCTACTTGCATTTTAGGTGCTTTCGAACTGCTAGGTTGGCAGGAGCTGGGACAAGCAAGGGGAGCTCACTCCGTCGCGCAGTCTTGAACTCCCAACCTTGCGGTCGAAAGCCCAGCAACAGCGGATTAACTCGCTGCGCCACCATGTCCCTCTTAGTCTTTACTAGAGGACAAATATCAGCTTTAACATTTCAGGTACTACCACCTTCACTTTCGACTTTTCCATTCACTGCAGTTGGATTTCCCCCCCCAATAATAATCTTCTGTTAATATCTAACACCAGCATGGAGTCTTTCTGGTGGCTGTTGCTGGTGTTTCTTTTCTTTTGTTTTGTTTTTTAGATTGTGAGCCCTTTGGAGTTAGGGAACCATTTATTCTACTATGTAAACTGCTTTGTGAAACACTTTTGTTGAAAAGCAGTATATAAATATTCTTAACAATAGTATCTGTAAATGTCTAGGATATTTAGAATTTATTCCAGTGGTCACAAAGTTAGACCCCTTCCTATCATGGATACTTTAACTCCTAAGATAACACATTTAGGGTGCAATCCTAAACTGGAGTTAGGCTGGCATAAACTAAGCCAGCAAAGTTTGGCCAGCACAAGGGCCACCATAAAGTGTGTTTGGACTACTCTCGGAGGCAGGGAGGATGGCTCATGTCTGTGTGCTGGCCTCTCTGACTCCGAGAGTGGTCCAAACTTACTTTACAGTGTCCCTTGTGCTGGCCAAACTTTGCTGGCTTAGTTTATGCCAGCCTAACTCAGTTTAGGATTGCACCCTTAAAGTGGATAGATTCAGCAAGTGGAGGGGTATTCAGATATTGCCCATTGACCCAATGCCCTCCATGCAGAGAGCCTCAGGGCAGAATACATGGTTCCCATTTCCTCATTGTTTTTCTCACAATAGCCCTGTGAAGAGGCTTCCAAGCACTGAGGCAGTGGTTCCCAAACCTCTTAGTTCCAGGACCCACTTGTTGAAACAACACTCTATTGGAACCCACCTAGCTTAAGACTAAAAAAAAAAGTTTCACTTTACCAGCTGCTCAAGCCTCTGTTTTCATTCTTTTTACAATAAGAACATAAGAAGATCCCCACTGGATTAGGCCAAAAGCCCATCTAGTCCAGCTTCCTGTATCTCACAGTGGCCCACCAGAAGCCTCAGGGAGCACACAAAACAACTAGATACCTGCATCTTGTTGCCCCTCCCCTGCATCTGGCATAGGTATCTTACTTCTAAAGTATGGAGGTTGTACTACCCATCATGGCTTGTAGCCTGCAATGGACTTTTCCTCCAGAAATCTGTCTAATCCCCTTTTAAAGGCATCCAGGCCAGATGCCGTCACCACCTCCTGTGACAAGGAGTTCCACAGATTAATTATCCACTGGGTAAAAAACGTATTTCCTTTTATCTGTTCTCACTCTCCCAACACTTGCACGTTAGTGGCGGGGACACCTGCTGGAGTGTTTGTTGATCTCCAGGTTCATCAGATCAGGACCATTCTGGTGTTCTTGCATTCCCCTTTGCCTGGTCTTGAATAGAAGCCGGGGCATGCTGTCTACTTGCGAGTAAACACATGTGTGGTTCAGTTTCACTTCACATAGGACTTAATACATTTTCCTTGACAACTTGGTGGGGGCAACTTTTGAAATTGACTGAGGCTTGCTTGCCTACTCTCAGCTATGAACTATGAGAGGTGGGACTTCCTAAGTAGGTGTGCACATGTGGCTCAGCTTCACTTTTCATTGGGCTCAATACATTTTCCTTGCCAGTTACTGTATCAGCATGTCAATTTCAGTTTTACGACCCACCATCAGTGAGGTCAGGAACCACTGATGGATTGTGACCCACAGTTTGGCAAACAAGGCCCTAAGGAAAAAGAGGCAATGTGGGCAAGGAGGGGCAATGTGACTGTCCTCTCTGAGCTGTGAGGCACAGAGCAGCTCAAGGGAAGTCGATAAGTGGTGCCTCTTTTGCTTCCTCTTTGAATCAAACCTATAGGGCTTGGGCTAACTGTGGTTTCTATGGTGTGAGAATTCTCTCTTGAAATGAATGTTTCCAAGTGCTTTTGGTGCATTCTTCACATCAATCAACTTCTTACCATTCCAATAATTCCATTCCAATAATCTGAACTATTCATTCTTCCCCCCTCAAAATTGTCTTGCTTCATTTGGTGGATGTGATTCATTTATATTTTCCCCTGTTCGAGGACCCAGAACCATTCTTCCAATTTTTAGTTCAGCCCACCTTCCCAAATCATTCTCCGTCTCTGCTTGTGTTGGTCTTGCGTTGACCCAGCACTTAAACTACAGTACAAAGTAGTACTGATTTCCTTGGGAATTCCTGCATTTGTCTTTCTGAAATTGTGGGGAGAGCTCTGCATTCCCTGTTTGTAAATTTGGCAGAAAACAAAATAACTATACAATCAAGCCTCTAAAACTTTTATAGATAATGTCTGAACCCTTGCATCTATCTTTCTTATGTTACCTAGAGGCATATCTACATTGCCTCTGAATTTCCATACAAACTGGCTGCAAGAACATGTGGCGGGACCTTCTAAATCTATCAAACCTAAATTGCCCCTGAAATGAAAATCTAAAACTTATTTGGATGAAATTTCGGTGGCTTTTTCTCCTAATGGAGAGAGCCTCCATCCCTGTATATTTCATCCAGTTCTGAAAAGAAATAAAACAGTTACAGTGAATTGAATTTTGCCTACTGAAATCAATAGGAAGCAATTTAAAAATGATCAAAATGGATCTGAAGTAACCATCTAAATTCTGCATGAAACAAAGTAACAGCCCAATCCAACCTAAATCTCCGTGTGACAATTCAGAGGTCTTGGTGCGGATTACACTGAATCTTACAGAGGGCTTCTGGCTGCTGGTCTTCTTGGGGCAGGAAGACATTTGTCTCCTTGCCTTGAGGTATGTCCCGGCAGCCACAATGGGTCAGCTTGGACCTGTACCAATAATATCTCTGGTGCATGTCTTTGTTGATCTGTGCAGGTGGATCTGACCTGGTAATTCTGCTTGTGCTGATGATGAGTCTGAATCTGAGCCCCTCCTGAGTCTGATAGGCCCACCTGCCCCCATCTCCTTCCTGCTCTGCACCTCTCTTGACCTGTTTGGCCCCCTGCTCCTGGATTACCTGCTTCAGCAAGTTTCCATTGCTCCGCTGGTTGCCTGCACTGCTGCAATACACTTTATGGGACTTTTGTGGCAGCACGTCCTGACATGTTCCGCCAGCTCAGGCCTTGAGTAGGATTGGACTGTAAATTGCTGAAATGAGCCATCTTACACTGCAAACCTATGCATGTCAACTCAAAAGTCAGTCCAGTTGTGTTAAGGTGTTATAGAAGTGCAGCTGGGAAACCCAATCCTAACTGGCCAGTTCTGCTGTTGTAAAGGAGTGTACAGAGGTGCATACAGAGCACTGCTGGTGGCTGTTTTGGGTGCTGCTACAAATGGCGGCCGTGCCTGTGGCCCGCTGGCATTGCCAGCTACCTCTGGCAGCAAATGTAATCCAGCAGTAGGTACAGGAAAGAGCTGGAGTGGATGGAACGGGGGGGGGGGAAGGAGAGGAATGGAGGAGTTTCTGGGCAGGGAGAGCAATAGGTGAGAGGTGGACCAAGAGAGAGGGGGGGTAGCACTATTCCCTTCCTTCCTCTCACTCGTCACCCTTGTAGGATACAACATGCACTCAATTGATGTGCCTGCATCAGTGAGGAGGGATTTAGTTAGGATTGGGTCCTTAACAAATTAGACCACCAAACAGAGCAACAAAGGGAAATCTGAGATTAATACATTTTTACATATTCCTATGTATGTATTTGTCCTATCCTGCTATTTATTTTTAGTAGCGTGATGGGGGAAGGGGAAATGACCCAAAAGCATAGTATGAGGATTGGGGGCCTTTAACTCTTATCCCCCTCATATTTTTGACCCCAATCATGCCCCCATGTGCTACTTATAAAAAGCTTCATTTGAAAGCCAATGGATCTGGTTTGTTTATGTTTGGAATCCTGATCCATATTTATGCTGAAGTAAAACTCATTTATTTCACTGGGGCTTAACTCCAAGTAATTCTGCTTATGAATACAGTGCTAGTGTTATTTACATGAAAAAACAATATTCCTGAATTATGGAATGACTGGATGAAGAATTCCTTTACTGCTCCCTGGAGCACATTTATAATTTAAACCATTAGAAATATGCCAACACTATTTTTAATTATCAAAGATGTTCTGGTACACTCAGTGCCTGATGACAATGGTAATTATCTCACATTTATGTGAGTTTTGAAATAAATTGCCAGAGGAATTCAAGGTTTATCACATTCTCTGAATTCGTGATTGTCAGATTCAATTTTGAATTATCACAATGTTTCTCATTATAAAAACCCTCAATTTTATTTATGAAATTCATGTTTTGGCCACAAAGCTCAGCTTTTCAGGTCTTGATGGTTCAATTTGTAGCAGCAAAATAAAAAAAAAGCCTTAAATTTCATGATGAATTTTTTATACGAATTATGAAATTAATTCTTTTGAACGCTCACAGTGCAATTTTGCGTGGATTTTAGTTGTGTTTCGTAGTTTCAAATTAAAAGCAGAATGAATTTTGGGTCCAGTTTAGGCATTGCCCTTCAGGTAGAATTGATCTCATGTTGCAAGGCTGTGCGGAGGGTGGAATCGGATGGGGAGAGGGGTGGAATGGGCCGGGGTGGGGTGGGACCACCGGTGGTCTACATTACCATGTGGCCCGACATAGAGGTGCTCAGGTCTGTGCTGGCAAAATAGCTGACACAGACTTGAGGAGGCCCATTGTCAGGCCCTTCCCCTGGGCAGCCCCTGATGGCTAAGGCAGCTCCTGTTCAATGTAGTGGTAGCCATTTTTGGACCACTGCTCCTATGGGAGCCAGGCAGCTTAGGATTGGGCTGCCCATCTCTTTGCACAAGTTAGAATCCAACTCAATTTGTGAAATGTATGGGCAGCCCAATCCTATCCAATGCTGGCCCAATGAGGCCACGCAGCCCACACTGTATCCAGTGCTGGAATAGAGCAGGCTGGAGATCTTCTTGGGAAGTCCTTAAGATACCTTTACCCCAGCTTGTAAAGAGTCTTTAAGTTAAAAATCATCACTTTGAAATAGGCTAGAAGCACATTGGCAGCCAATGAAGTGAGGGGACCGGTAGTATGTGCTGCTGTCAGTTTGCTCCCACTAGTAATCTTTTGAACCAGCTGAAATTTCCAAACAATTTTCAAATGCAGGCACACATAGAATGCATTAAAGCTGCCCAGTCTGAATGTAATAAAATGCATGCATAACTGATTAGCGGCCCAATCCTAAGGAGCCCAACGCATGTGGTATGCTCATACTGCCCACGTCTCTGTTGCAAATGTCACTGAAAGCGCCTCCAACACCAGCGGTAAGCTGGGATGGCCTGCACGTCCCCTGGAGGGAGCACCAGTCTCTGGCGAATGGTGAGTTCGCCACTTGTCAGCGATGCAGCCATTCCTGGGCAGTCAGGCAGTATAGGCTTGGGCTCTAGATTTGACTTTTCCAGATAAGGACACAATAGCTATAAGGCATATTAATATAATTTTGTAAGAGTTGATGCGTCCAATTATTTGACATTAACTGAAAGTGTAATTGCTTTGAAGATCGCAAAAGCAGGAAAATTTTATTGTTGCCATTTCACCATAGTGAGGCTGAGGCTGGGGTCAGAACCAAGTGGGGGGCAAAGTACTACCCACTCTACCACTACACTGTCCTGCCCCATTTTGAAGGGGGAAAAAAACCACCAAAACACATTTCACATTCCTACACCTATCCCCTACATTGGGTTGCCTATATTAGAATTCGACAAGCTATAAACTCACAAATCTAGTAAAAAATAAATGGTGTTTGCCATTGTAATAGCTATATATCTGTCGTTGTATTTTGTTTCCCTCTTGGAAAGGTATTCAGGAGTCTCCAGTACCAAATGGCCATTCTCTTCCGGGTAGAGATTTCCTTCGGAAACAAATGCGAGGAGATCTTTTCACCCAACAGCAGTTAGAAGTGTTGGATCGAGTCTTTGAAAGACAACATTATTCAGACATCTTCACGACAACTGAACCCATCAAACCAGAGCAGGTAATATTTAGAGGTGAAACTAATTTTCCTTCAGTTTTGTCTCCATATCCAACTCCAGGTGGGATTTTCATGAATGATTGTTCAGCATCGCGTCTTTCATATTTTACTTTTTATATTTGTCACAATATTCAAAATCTGTTATTTGCTAATTGGTAGTATTTGATGCTCCATACATCATATTAATATTTGCTATTCAATAATTAATAATTGATATTGAATTTTGATGTACATTCTTTGTAACTTATGCACAGTGATATTCAAAAACTTATATTTATTTACTGTATTTAATAACTTTCTATACCATACCTTCAGCTGAATTATCATGGCAGTTTTTAAAGACAATATAAAACAAATGATATAATAATTAAAATACCAGGTAACTGACTGCTACACAAAACTGTGGTAAAGCAAGCAGCCATATTATCAATTACGACAGACAGAACTTTCATATCACTTCAAATCACAACGGTTCAAATTCAAAGAAAGTAAGGTCAGTCACACTTAATCCCACTGTAAAGTGAGTTGCAGCTAACTTCAGCTGTATAGATATTTCAATGGGACCTAAATTTGCAGTGGATTGGGGCCAATGTTTTTAAAGAGAGTTGGTCCCCACTTTCAGCTGTGATTCTTCAAGGGAAGAAGGGATGGGCAGCCCATTCCTAACTTGTGCTGGTATAGTAGAATTGTGTCGCCTCTGTTCTGTCCAGTACAGTTTAGGAGCAGGCTGGTGGTCTCCTTGGGGTATTTTCCCCTTAGTAACACCCCAGCCTATCCAATGGGGCTGCTCGGATCTGCACCAGGTATTTTAAGTCTGAAGTGCAAGTCTGAGCCACCCCGTATAAGGCTGCCAGACCCAGGAAGGAGGGCAGGATATGGCAGAGACCTCTTCCTCCCATCGCGCACCCTCCTGGGCCTGATCCTCTCCTTGTTCTGTTCTCCCCTGCCCAGAAATACCCCCACCCCACCTTTGTTCCACCCTCGCACTACCTGGCACTTCTCTTGCTTCTGCTGGTGGCCAGTCTTCTGGATGCAGTGTCAGGGGGCTATGCAGGCCTCCCAGCCGGTGTTGCTTACTCTCCGGGTGTTACAACATGATTTGCATCACCTTTGCGACACCCTTGGCCAGTGCAGGCCAGGACCACTGCACTGGCGGATCTGCAGGTTAGGATTGCCGTCTGAGTGATGTCTATGCCTATGTGAAGAAGCTCTATAGAGTTGCATTTTTCATTATTGTTCTTGCATATGGGCTAAAGAAACCCTGAGAGGCATTGTTCTTGGATGTTTGAACAAAGGCAATGATTTAATCAGAGTTTACATTTTAAATCCCACCATTTACAATGGGAAAAGATTGACAGCACCATCCTATGCACGTCTACTTAGAAGTTGGTTCATTGTGTTCAATAGAGTACTCCCAGGAAAGTGTGCAACAGATTGCAACCGTATGCTTCCTCTTACCTCTCACAGTTGAACCAGTGAGGTCTGATTTTCCTGGATCATGTCAACTGCTTCTGTGCCCCAAGTCATACATATACTAAAATATTAGATCGTGATTGAAGGATTACGCTGCTTTTGACAGCTGCGGTAGGAATGGGAAGTTACATGTTGTCATAAAATTTGCAGGATGAAACCTTCTCAGTTCTGATAATTCATTGGAGAAAATGTTTCTTCTTAGTTTTGTGATTGCTATGGTTTGCCTTGAACATGAATCTCATGCATGTGCACAGAACCCAAACACATATACAGGGGTGCCCTGGTATCCACTGATTCGATATCCACAGTTTCAGTTATCCATGGATACCATGAATACTGGGATGCCTATTAAAAAGATAGGGGTACGGTAAACAAATCTCTTTTTTCCCTTGTTGTAGCAATACCACTGATGTTCCCTTATCTTTAAAAAGGCATCTCTAGTATCCTTGGTTTCAGGTATCCATGTGGTGTCTGGGATGGAACCCCACTGGATACCGGGGCATGCCTGTACCTCAGTATAAGAAATTTAAAAATGTAAGAGAATATTTAGGGATTGTGTTCATAGTGTGTGAAACAATAAAAAGTGAAATGCTTTTGTGTACCATTAGGTGGAGTTTACTTTGCCATTATTGCTGGTGATAATTTGAAGCATTTTGTACAGCAAAAGTCTAGAATGGTGTTGAATTTTAATACAAGTACATGAACCGGTATGTTTGGTTGGTCTTCCAGTCTGTCACAATCCACATATTGATTCTAAATGTAAAGGAAACATATTTGGATAATGCAGTTTCAGAACTATTTGTTAGGTATTCTGGATTGTATTTTTTTTTAATTAAGCAGAATTGGCATTTAGAAGTCACATCATAATATGATCATCAGGAACCTCACATAGACATAAGAGACACTCCTGTGTGCATCTTCAGAACAAAATATGTAGTCATTTATTGTCCATGCAAGAAAAGTACAGGCATGCTCCGGTATCCACTGGGGTTCTGTTCCGGACCCCACCATGGATACCTAAAACTGTGGATACTGGGGACACCTTTTTAAAGATAGGGGAAACATCAGTGCTTTTGCTGCAACAAAGTTTTTTTAAAAAGATTTGTTTAATGTTCCCCTATCTTTTTAATAGGAGTTTCAGTATCCATGGTATCTGTGGATATCTGAAACTGTGGATACCAAATCAGTGGATACTGGGGCACGCCTATAGTTCTATATTTTACTTATATTTTTTTATGATTTGACATATTTCAAAAATGCAAATTAGTTAACACACTTTGCAACAAAACATGTAAAATATTCGCATATTGCTAAAATACACCAAACTGCAACACTTCAGAAATGTACTTTAAAAAGAATGACCGTCAAACTATCTAATGAAATATCCAAAATGTTTGAATCTTCAGAAAGCTTATGGAGCGTGGCGGGGGAGTAAGGGTAAAGCTGTACCAGGACGCAACATGCATTCTGGAACTTGTTATAGGATTTGAACTGAGTGCCAGCAAAGCAGCAGCTGTTGACTACATTAATTCTCCCACCCTGACACGCATGGCATAGGTAGACCACACAAAAGTTTTACTGCTGCAGTTGAAGTGCTGGTGGGAAAAACAGGTGCACTTTACAAAAGATAAATTATAGATTATGCTGGAGGATGTTCTGTGTATCTAGGTATCTGGGCTGTTCAGGTCTTGTACTATCTTGAGATATTTGCTGAAGCCAATCAGAAGCAGTGTTAGAACAGAATGTTAGAACATTATAATGTTAGCACATTAACAGAGTGTTAGAACTTTTAACGCCACAATCCTAACCTGGAATTAGTAGGCACAGTTAGGCCAGCAACCTGGCAACCTAACCTGGCACTGTTACACCAGCAAAGTTTGGCTGGCACAAGGGCCACCATAAAGTGTGTTTGGACCACTCTCAGAGTCAGGGAGGATGGCACACATCTATGTGCTGGCCTCTTTGACTCAGAGAGTGGTCCAAACATATTTACGGTGTGCTGGCCAAATTTTGCTGGCCTAACTGTGCCAGTGTAACTCCAGTTTAGGATTGCGCTCTAAGAGAGGGTTTCCTTATTCAGGAAACTCTAGCACTTGCCATCTGAAGTGAAGTGTGCCATCAGAGAGAAGTGTGCCACTATATGTGACATGCAGTTTTAAGAACTGCAAGTCTGAGTCCCTTACAGTGCAAAACTATGAATGTCTCTTCAGAAGTAATATGTATTTCAGGGTTGTCAACCTCTTTTCATATAGAGGACTGAACAGTGTGGCTTCTGATGCACGTGGCCTTTGTGGGCTTCAGAATTCCTCCGGAGCTCAGTTCCGGTCAGGCTAGGTGAGTGGTTATGCCCTGCAAAACCTCGGATTCGAACATCTGCAGTTTTATTATCCATGGGGATAATGAATATTCCTGGAACAGAATATTTAGGGCCCATTCAGTTATTAATATGTGTCCTGACCTGCAAGAATGAGCCCTGGACAAAAACCATGTTTTAATGGAAAAGCACCAATCTGGATGCACAAAAGAATGGGCAGAACCCTCCTTCTAGTACTCAGACTTGTAAAACCCATGGTCCATGCTGTCAGCTCTGATAGTGATGCTCACCTATTTGTTGTGTGGAGTGGGAGGAAGAGGAACTGATTCCAGACTCCTGCTTCTCCCACCCCACTATAGGTCTGTCAAAGTGCTGTCAAAGCTGATGGTGGCAATTATTTGTTTGATGGTGGAAATGTTCGCCTTTAGCAGTAAGCCAATTTGTTTGGAGTGGGACCCACAATTGTAAATCATTGAAAATATGCTATATAAATTATGAATGGAATATAAAAAATAAAAGATGAAAAAATTGCTATTTCTTACAAGCATTGGATTGGTCAGATTTTTCCATGAATATTAGAAATTTGCTCCTAGAATAATTAGCAGTAAAATCTCACTTATCAGACAATTCTGGAGCTAAAATAAATGTGCTCCAGGAAATTGTGCTCATGATGATGAACATTCCCCAGAAATTTGTAATGATATTTGGTTTCAATATTTTATTTTGCTATTTGATTTCAGCATGTGGTATCTCACAATCAGTTTTTGATAAATGACACATCAATGGCATTTAGTACTTGACAGTGTTTGTTAGGTGATACCTTGTGAGACTGCCTGCATTTCAAGTTCAAACCTCTCAAGATATCAACACATCAAAAGTGCTTTTGAGGTTAAATTTATTTTGAACAAGTCCAAATTTTGCATTTAGTATTGGAATGTATTATGATGCTGAAAAGTTAAACACAGTGGCCTGGTTCAGATACAACACTTGTTCAAAACGTAAATTCAAATTTAAAATTTTGCATTTAGAATTTGGATTTGAATTACCTTACTGGAAAGTTAAACACAGTGACCTGGTTCAGACATAACACTAAACCACAGTTTAGCACTTTGTGACCAAGTCCAGGGGAGCTGCATGTTTATGTGGTTCCCTCCACTCCATCCCCACAAGCATTGTCTTGTGTGCTCTCTGAGGCCCACTGTAACATATGGTACAGGAAGCTGGATTAGATAGGCCTTTGGCCTGATTCAGTGAGGCAAGATAACAAACTATATCTCTTTGCTAGATATAAATTTGAGGAATGGTGGTTTGTTAACTAACAAGAATTAGCCAAACCACGGCTTGATTTCCTCTTTTGTTACATAAGGCAGTTGTGTTTTCCTTTTCTGGTTATTTGTTCATAACATTTGATAGAATACAGATATTTCAATGCAGTTTGTTTCTTAGAAGGTGCTGTGAATGCTGTTGCCAGGTTAAAGAAGAAAACACATGCATGCTCACACACACCCTATATTACTACATTATGAGTGTTATTTGTGACAATGTACCAACAAGTTATGATTGTGATGAAACTTCTAACATTGGAAGAAATAATAATAGCTTCTTATAAGCCAGAAGTGAATCACTACCAGATCTGTGGGCATTAATGACCACACTACCAATTTGTGCGGCCACTATATCAACACTGCTCATTCACATGCACACATGTGTCCTACACGTATCACATATACACACTATACACACTACACACACACACACACACACACACACACACACTGAAATGCAAAAATTGAGTCCGGCCTGTACACGTGTTTGGGAAAGGGAGGGTGTCCACAACAGCATACCTGTGTCTGAAAGGGAGTAGATATGAATACAAATTTTTCCCATGCAACAATTTTCATTATAGGAATGGCTTGCATATCCTTTCCTGTAAATGAAAAATGATAATATGAGGTACTACTCTTTTTGTTTTCAAATTATTAGCTCTAACTTTTTCCTCAAAACTGAAAACTAACAACATGGGAAAGGGCAAATGCAGCCGTGGCCTGCAGGGATATAATTAAACACACAAATGCACGCATGCACGCACACACAGAGTTTAGTTATTACTTTTGTATCTTTTTCAAGTAAAATTACCTTTTAGTCTGTCAATAGTTATATTGTAGAGAGGTGGAGGGGAGGGGGAGAAACGACTTCTAAATCCAGCACAAGAAAGCATAACAGCAGCAGAGAAAAACCTTCCCATATTTACTCTCAGTAGACTATTAAACAGCACTAGGCTATTAATTTGGATTTTGAGTCTTCACTAAAGCCCATAAAAGTGCACAGTTGTCGAATGGAGTTCATTTTAATTTCCTTTCAATCACAGTAAATTATTCAGGTGATAAATCAGCTGGGGCAACCTCCTGGCTCTAATAGAAACCCTAATTCCTGGCTAATTATCCAGCCCATTGCTGCCAACAGATCAATACCTTTACAAAATGGAAAGGGCTAAGGCCCTGCAATGGGCAGAGTGTCTGAAAGACAGCTGGGAACAGTGACATGTGTATGACCCCCCTCAGAGTTCAAAGGTCGGAGGAGGTTAAACTGTGCTATGGGTGTCCTCTCTCTCTCTCTCTCTCTCTCTCTCTCTCTCTTTTAAAGGAATGCATCTTCTCATTACTAATTTACTTTAGAATTTGTAACATGGTCTTCAAACAATTGCAGCCTTGTGTTTAAAAAATTTACAGCAGACACACCCACATTATCCCTCCTCCTCCTGTTATTGCTGTTGATACAGCTCTTCTTGGTACATATTGATAATATGATTTTCTGTCAGAATACCCATGTGTATTTCAGACAGGGCCCATGAGACAGGGATGCACAGGGTAAATTGTACCTGTGCCCAGGGTAAAAAAGAAGACCCAGGAGCCAAAGAAAGGGCCCCATAAATTTCCTGGGATCTTACATTTTTCAGTCTCACCAGGACCCATGAGAGGGAGGTTCAGGGAGTACATTGTACTTGGATCCGGGATTAAAAGGAGGGCCCAGGAGCCAAAGTAGATGCTGAAATTTCCTTGGATCACAGAATATGTTTGCATATATTGTGTGAAGACTAACATTCACATTTTGCGTAGGCCTACATAGTTTTATATATTGTGATTCATAGAAATTATGATCCAATGATCATATGAAATCATGATCCAATGGAGAAGGGAAGGGGCGCCAAAGAAACTTTGTACCATCTGATGAATTTCCTCTCAGAGGCCCTGATTTTAGATATCACTTGCTGGGCCTTATTTGTGGTGGAATTTGGTTGACTTTTCCAGGGTTTTTCTTTTAGAGCAGGAGACTGCTTTGGCAGGGAAAATTGTCCCCGGTGCCAATGGCACTTTGCGTTCTGCTGAGGACACCACAAACGACCCCAACTACAGCTCCAACTATTTGGAAAAGTAATCTGTTTTAATTTCTGGAAAATATCTTAAACACCAAAAGGCAGTGTTTTGTGTTTTTATGCGGTGTTTTTTTAAAAAAACAAACCCCTACTTATGGGCTGCCTAATCCTAAACTGCCTTGCTCTCGTAGGAGCAGTGGTGCCAAAATGGTTACTGCTGCATCCAGTGGGAGCCATGGCAGCTGTTAGAGGCTCCTTGGGGGAAGGGGACATGCACTGGCCCTACAATGGGTCCTCCTCAAGTCTCAAGTTTGCCAGTGCAGACTTGAGAACCTCTGTGTCATGTCATGCAGCCTATCCAGACATGGAGGATAGGATACAGTGGTGGAGGCCACAGCCGGTCCCACACTGCGCCTGGGCCTGCCAAGTTCTGCCCTCCCCACGCCCTCCCCCTGCCCCCAAAGAGCATGCCATCGCTGGTGGTAACACTTAATAGCCCGGTGGCTTCAAGCCGGGTCCTCTGGCACTGGGGTTGAGCATCTACTGGCTCCTACCGCCAGTTCTAGAAGTGCTTACAGCATTTTTGTGACACTGGCACTGGTGGTACGACCATGGTACGAGCGTACTGTCAGTGCAGAATGGGGATAGGTTTGGCTCCTTAGTGACTCAGGCGATGTGGAGATCTCTGTTCCAATAGCAATTGTACCTTGTATTCCTGATTATTGGGACCTTACTTTAGGGCAAAAAACTGGACATCCATACCATTTTTTCCCTTTGAGAATTGTCACACTATGCTTAAAGTATTTTAATGAGTATTTTCCACTGCTTGTTTGTTTAGTTACAAATATTTGGGCAGAGCTGGTAGGAAATGAACACACTGGCAAGTAATGTTAGTATTAAGGCAGGGGCAGTTTCTAAAACAGCAACAGCAGCACCAAGTTCTGCTGCTTTTCAAACCCAAACTGCTTGGATTTTTTTTCCTTATGGACAAATTCAAAAGCATCCTCTTTTTTGCTTTAGAAAAAAATCCACACCTGCTTTTCAGCTTCCACATGATCAGATGGGTCTTTTACATCGAGAGCTACTTGATGGAGCATCAGAGAAGACAAGTTGCACAAAGGCCTAGGAAAGAGCCACTTTGCATAACCAAACAATATATTTACAATATTGTAAATAGCTGAAGAACGTTCCGTCTAGCTGCAGTAACAGGAGCGATGCTTTCTTTAACTGGCATTTTGTCTATTAAAAAAGGATGATTTACCGACCAATTCCATTGATTTGGTCAAATTTATTACTGTGGCATTACAGTAGTACAAATGAATTATTCCTTTTAACTATGAAAGCTTCAACCTTCAACAGATTCTTTGCCCCTCCCCCCATTTCTGACAAGCTGCTTTGGTATTGTGCACAGTTTTCAAGAAAAACTGTATAAAATTTTCCTACGTATTGCACCAATGTTGCAGCATGTCAAGTTGGGTGGCGTCAGTCAAATTGTGTTATGTTATGTGACACAACATAACGCAGCGTGATTGATGCTGCCCGGTGTGTTGCATGACAATCGGTTTATGGTCACTGAGAAATGTCGTGAAAACAATAGCTGCCGGACCCGTGTATACAGCTAACGCATTTTGCTTTGGAAAAGGTTCCTACAACTTATGAAAACATTTAGGCATCCTTGAGTTCACACCAAAACAGCAGAGTGTGGTCCATACCTTTAACAGCATGATCTTAAGGCATGCTGCTTCAGCACATGAGCCCTTGGCATGGGGTATATTCCGGTAACAGCTATGCTAGAACAATATCAAAGAACAAGAAATATAACCCAAAATATAGTCAGATATGCTGGATCAAATGTGTGGAATTATGCTTAAGCCCAGTTAGTTGTTTCAATATTATATCAATACCTGAAGCTAGTAAATAGAACACACATTCTGCAAGTACAGATACATTCCTAGTTACTATTACAAACCACCCCCATCTTTCCCTAATCCCAATATTGTTTGAAAGGGGAAATAAGGAAGTCTCACATTTGCAGGACTGGCCCAACAGACACAATCAAGCAGCAGATTAGTGCAGGCAGCCCATCCCAGTCCTCCCACTCACTTTCACTGGCGCTCCTCCTTCTCCCTTTTCCTATACTGGAAAATACAGGAACAGGAAGAGGGGATTGGAAAAAAAGAGGAAGTGTGGAGGAGAGTGAGGCTGCAATCTTATATACACCTGGGAGTAAGTCTCGCTGAACACAGCGGGACGTACCTCTGAGTAGACGTGCATAGGATGGTGCTGTGAGATGTTCTAGTCTACCGCATTCCCAATTCAGGGAGTAATTATTGGATGCTTTTCCAGTCCACAGAGAGAGGGGGGATCAGAGGCTGGCACACCACCTGTAAGACATAAGAGCTTTGGCACACAGTGAGACACCAGGAGGTGCCATGGCAGCTCTAAATTCATGCATAGTTTGGCCTTTTTTCCTCCTCCATTCTGAGGCTACTTCAAACGTAAGAAGAGGAAATACTCACAGCTTGATAGGCCATGCTATTCATGTTCATACGTACATGTGCCCTTTCTATGAATGGGGAAATCCCTGGAATTGCACTATGCTAGCTTTGTTCCCAAGTTGATGATACAACCTGAAGCCCTGCCCTCACTCTTGGTTTTAATTGGCCAGTGTGCTACATCCAAGATCACATATGTGCCATAATATCTCAGAAACATAACTCCATGCAAGCATGCACGTCACTTGCTCATTTACATATACATTCACAAGTGTATTCATTCTTTCACACATGTACTGTACATATCCTAATTTATGCACATAGGCATATAATCCAATTCATGTATGCTTTTCAGCTGCATGCATATTCCCCTCAACTTTGCAAGTTTGGTTGTTTGAGGCTTCTTTGGAATGTCCTAACCAAGCTGACAACAGGCCACAGCAATGTGATAGGAGCCAGTTCCAAACCAGTTTAGGGCCAAATATAATTAGAGGCTCTGGATGTATTGGAAGGGGCTAGCTGTAAAGGTGAATAGGGCTTGATTTGAATCATGGATTTGAAATTCCCTACATCTGATCTATAATGGATGCAAATTATTAATGTGCTAAGGAGAGTGTCCTTGTAAACATTGTGAAATACTAAACTCTTACACAAATAAATAAGAATGGATATAAAATTCATAGTGACTTAGCAGCTTGTTAAACACTCATGTGTTTTTCTAGACAGGTCTAATGTTGAAATCCATGTATAAACATTTAAACAATCCCCTTCCAACCAACCAAAAGAAAACCAAAACTGATTGTTTTGAAAAGGACTATTTTTTTCTTAGCTCCCACATCTCTGACAGAGAACTGATAGCAACTCTATAAGTTCCAAACATCATAGATAGTAGCGAAGCAAATAATGTACTCTACACGTGAACTGGGGCAGAGCAGTGATTTACTGGCCATCCGTCAGATTTCCAATATCATGTCAAGACATAATATATGAGTGAGATGAGTACAAAATAATTGCTCACATAGTCTTTGTGCCTTTGAAAAATAATAGAGCCAAGGAGATCATCCATGCAGTTTACAGTATGTGTGTGATGTTTGCCACTTACACTCAAAAAATAGATATAGAACTGTCTGCAGCTAGGTATCATAATGCAGACAACACAGCGTTGCATTGTACGGAAGCCTCACTTTACACAACATTGACCTACTTCCTGCTGTCTGCGTTAACCCTACAGGAGAGTGAAAGAGAAATCTATAAGCAAATAAACTTGCCTGTTGATTTGTATAATGGGAAGCTGTGATAACCCAGAGTCTACTAATTTAAACTGAAAGTCTTCATGCTGCATTGCAATTGGATTTTGGAAATGGCAAGAAATATTGCACTTAGTCTGAGCTAATGGGAGAACCCTGCTATATTGGTTGAAAGCATAGCTTTGCAATTATCCTCCCTTTTGTTTTCGAATAGGCCAGAAAAGAATTCTCCTACATTTAGGTCTACAAATTGCTGATATTCTCTAGCTCATTTTGTAGGCATTTCCCGCATTTATGAGGCAATTTACCCTCCAAAGGAACATATTTTAAAGCAATATCCTCCATATAGCCTTTGAAATGTGGTAACTTCAAGTAGTATTGAACTGTGTTAAAAGAAATTCCTATAACTTAGCAGTGTTCAGAGCTTGTCAGAGCTTAGCAGTGTTCAGAGTGGGGCAAAAATGTTGCACAAATGTCTTAACACTGAAACCTCTAGAAATGTGGGTGGCTGTTGCCTTGAACGTGAAGTTATTTGTTCCTCTTGTGTAGCAACACGGCTTTTAGAACTACAATACAGGTAGGGCCTTTTTATCTAGCCCAGGAGTGTCGCAAATGCACCATAAAGGCAATTTGCATCACTCTTGGATGAGGGAGGCGAGCACATGGATGCTGTCCTCCCTGACTCTGAGAGTGGTCCAAAGTGCTTTACAGGTTAGGATTGTGCCCTCATCCTAACAATCCTAACTCTAGGTTAGGATTGAACCCTCATATTCCAGATAAGCTAGTACAAACTAGCTTTTTGTACATAAATATTCATTTTGTACATTTGTTCATAAATGACCTGGAGACAGGGATAAGCAGCAAAGTGGCCAAGTTTGCGGATGACACAAAACTTTTCTGGGTGGTGAAGACCAGAGGGGATTGTGAAGAGCTCCAGAAGGATCTCTCCAAGTTGGGGGAATGGGCAGCAAAATGGTAAATGCGTTTCAGTGTAGACATTCAAGTGATGCACATTGGGGCAAAAAACCAAAACTTCACCTATAGGCTAATGGGTTCTGAGCTGTCTGTGACAGCTCAAGAGAGAGATCTTGGGGTGCTGGTGGACAATTCAATGAAAGTGTGTGGCAGCAATTAAGAAGGCCAATTCCATGCTTGGGGTCATTAAAAAGGGGGTTGAGAATAAAACAGCCAATATTATCATGCCATTGTACAAATCGATGGTAAGGCCACACCTGGAATATTGTGTCCAGTTCTGGTCGCCACACCTCAAAAAGGACATAGTGGAGCTGAAAAAGGCGCAGAAGAGAGCGACGAAAATGATTACGGGGCTGGGGCACCTCCCTTATGAAGAAAGACTGCAGCATTTGGGGCTCTTCAGCCTAGAAAAAAGGCGCCTGAAGGGGGATCATGATTGAGACATGCAAAATTATGCACGGAAGGGATAGAGTCGATAAAGGGATGTTCTTTTCCCTCTCTCAAAACACCAGAACCAGGGGGCATCCGCTAAAACTGAGGGTTGGGAGAGTTAAAACAGATAAAAGGAAGTACTCTTTTACCCAGCGGGTAGTTAATCTGTGGAACTCTTTGCCACAGGAGTGGTGATGGCATCTGGTCTAGATGCCTTTAAGAGGGGATTGGACGGATTTCTGGAGGTCCATCGTGGGCTATAGGCAATGATGGATTGTGCAACCTCCTTACATTTGTGGTGGGCTACTTCAGAGTACCGGGTGCAAGGGAGTGGCAACGGGATCCAAGCATCTTGGGGCACCTGGTGGGCTGTTGTGAGATACAGGAAGCTGGACTAGATGGGCCTTTGGCCTGATAAAGCAGGGCTCTTCTTATGTTCTTATGTTCTTAAACTGGTGGAAATTTTACTAAGAATACTGTAATATTATATAGTAATACTGTATAGTATATCTATAATACTGTATATTCCTCTTTGCTTTATTAGTTCATTTAGCTGGGTTGTGGGCATCTGATGTTCCTGGTGAATTGTGTTCAGAACTGTAGGATTGGCTCTAATTTGGAATGTTCCAGGGATTGGGCATATCCTCAAATTTTGAAAACCAATTTATGATATGGCTTGACAGTCTGCCACTCAAAGTGAAAAAGTCAATGACTCTATTGGGTAGGTCCCAAGCACCTGGGCATGCTTAAGTAGCTCTTTGGATCCAAGCTGAGTATTTAATTTGATTTGTTTTTTAATTATGAAATTGGAAAACATATAGCATCTGAGAAGAAGCAACAAGGTGTGTAAAATTAACAGGCATTAGGTTTCTGATGCAGTGGCATTCCTTTGGGGGAGGCAAAACGCTAAGTTTTGCAGGAACCTGAACTCCTGTGTTATGCGGCCCTCCCCCTTGCCTCCAGAGCCATTCGTGGCTCTGAGAGCAAAGCCTCAAAACTAGCTCTCCAAGCCGCAAATGGCTCTGAAGGCAAGGGGGAGGGGCTGCTTAATACAGGAGCTCAGGCTTCTGCAAAACGTAGCCTTTTGCCTCCCCCAAAGGAATGCCACTGTTTTGACAGTCCAAGCCTATGGTTGCTGTGCACTACCAGAACTTGTGTTCTTGTAGCACAGGGTGCTTTCCAGCAGCATAGATGCTGAACCACTGTTGTGTGCTGCTGGGCCACTGCTACAAACAGGCAGCAGCCTGATATACACAGCAAAGGCTCCCAAAGTCTCCATAGGTGGAGGACATGTGTTGTTGGTGGGGAAGGGAAGGGCAAGGGAGTTTCAGGGTGGATCAGGAGCAGGGAGGGGGACTGAAAGGGTGGATCCCAGTGGCACCAATGTGTGTCAGATCCTATCCCCTCTTTAAGAACATAAGAACGTAAGAAAAAGCCTTGCTGGATCAGGCCAAAGGCCCATCTAGTCCAGCTTCCTGTATCTCACAGTGGCCCACCAGATGCCTCAGGGAGCACCCAGGACAACAAGATACCTGCATCCTGCTGCCACTCGCCTGCATCTGGCATTTTAAGTAGACTATTACCCTTGCACCACCCCAAGGAAGACACCAGACTGAGGTTGGGGTTCAACTTTATTAAGCACAAATGTAAATTATGTAACCTACTGAACATCCATCCCTCCCTCGCCAGTCTGGGGTAGGCAAAAAAACTGCCATCCATGGCTAATTTGGATGACAGAAAAAAATTCCTACCTGGCCCTCATGATGAGCGATGAGCTAATCTCAGACTGGACATACCCATCATAGCTTGTAACCTGTGATGGAGTTTTCCTCCATAAATCTATCCAATCCCCTTTTAAAGGCATCCAGGCCCAATGCCATCACCACATCTCGTGGCAAGGAGTTCCACATTCTAATTACATGCTGGGTAAAGAAATATGTTCTTTTGTTTGTTCTAAATCTCCTAACACTCAGCTTTAGAGGATGTCCCCTGGTTCTGGTATTGTGTGAGAGGGAAAAGAGATTCCCTTTATCTACTCTATCCGCTCCGTGCATAATTTTGTATGTCTCAATCGTGTCCCCGCTCAGGCGCCTTCTTTCTAGACTGAAGACCCTCAAACGCTGTAACCTTTCCTCGTAAGGGAGGTGCCCCAGCCCAGTAATGATTTGGGTTGCTCTCTTCTGTACTTTTTCTAATTCCACTATGTCCTTTTTGAGATGTGGAGACCAAAACTGTACGCAGTACTCTAGGTGTGGCCTTACCATTGCCTTGTACAATGGCAATACAGTATTGGCTGTTTTATTCTCAATCTCTTTTCTAATTATCCCTAACATGGAATTTGCCTTCTTCACTGCTGCTGCACACTGGGTCGACATTTTCATTGAGCTGTCCACCAGCACCCCAAGATCACTCTCCTGGTCTGTCACTGACAGCTCAGAACCCATTAACCTATATGTGGATTTTTGATTTTTTGCCCCACCAGATTCTTTCCCAGGCTGCTCCATCCCTTTTCTTTTCTTGGACATGCATCAGCAAAATGGCTGGTTTAAGTCCAAGGAAACTCATAGGTGATCAGGGAGTGGATCACTGGAGTGGGTGGGGGAAGTAAAAGCATATTTTTACCTATCTTCTGTTGGGTATTTGATCATCCCTCCCATTGGATGCAGCATGTGCTCCACTAGCATGGTTGCATTGGTGCCAATGGTGGGGGGATAAGATTGGGCAATCATCCTGCTATATACAGTACTCCTTGAAGGTTGAGATACTCAATGGAAAAATACCTGCAAGTACTAACAGATCAGAATCGTTTTGTATTTTTGTATACAATGTGCAAGTGCCCACACAAATACACAAGTTTTTATTTATTTTTGTTCCAGGAAAAAATAAGCCAGTGCATATTTTCAGGGCCATTGAAGCTACAGTTGTCACTTTTTATTATATTATATTAGATAGAATTTTATTGGCCATACATGGGATTTCACCATACATGGAATTTTACTCCGTCCCAAAAGCTGTCTCACTATACCTTAAAACTAATAATTAATAATACAACAAAGTATATCATCACAATAGCAAGACCACACTAACTCAAAATTAATCCAAATCAGACCATCAACATACACTCAATACCACGCATAATCAGTACAACACAATCAGCTGTTCAGTAAACCAATAGCACAAGGAAAAAACTGTTCTTGTGCCTGGTTGTTCTGATGTTCAATATCCAGACGTCCAGAGGGAAGAAGTTCAAACAAATTACAGCCAGGGTGAGAGCAATCTGCGACAATCCTCTCTGCTCTCTTCCTCACCCGAGCCATATATAAATCATCCATAGAGGGCAAGCTGACTCCTACTATTCTTTCTGCGGTTTTGACTGTCCTTTGGAGTCTATTCTTATCTTGCTTAGTTCCTGAACCAAACCAAACCAAACCGTTATAGAGTTGGAAAGAACGGATTCAATGATCCATCTATAAAAACTGAATCAACAGCTCTCGAGACAGGTTAAATTTCTTGAGTTGGCGCAAAAAATGCATCCTCTGCTGTGCTCTCTTAATAATGGAACTAATGTTAACTAACCATTTCAAATCATGGGAGATTACAGAACCCAGAAATTTGAAGGACTGATACCACATTACCAAGAATAGTCAGCGGATGTAAGATAGAGGAGCACCTTCTAAAATCTATTATCTCCACTGTTTTTAGTGTATTCAGCTCTAGATTTTTAATTTGGCAAAATCACAGATAGCAGGAATTGACCACATCAGAGGGAATAGGAAATCAAGGGGCATATTGCAAACATGGTAATTTCATGGGTATCTTATCTCCTTCCTTCAACTATTAAATGCAGGGTTGGAAAACAGGTCACGAATAATAAAAGACATTATACCCCAATGCTCTTTAACACAACATTTTTGAAACAAATGTTAGATATAGGGAGATAAATGTTTGGGGATAATATCTAGAAATATCGTTCTGTATCTCCTTTTTAAAAAATCTGATAAACGTAGGTGGGTCCTGTCATTCTGAAAAGTGGGTACTTGGTGCTACAAGGTTTGGGGACCATTGCATTAGGTATTGTCTTGTTTTAGTGATTGTTAATATTATAGTATATTTAATTATAGGTTTCAGTGTATGAGGCCTTGAATATCTTCTGGCAGCAAGGCAACCTATAAGTTTCATGAATAAAGGTAGGACAGAGTGAAGTTTGTTCAGCCACATAATTCTGCCTTCACAAGCATGAACAAAAACTCCTGGCATTTCCCACTTATTAGGGAAATGCACATGAAATATGAATTATTATAAGAGCACATGAAATATGGAAAATCAATAAAACATATGTACAAGTAGCATTGCCAGCCCTAAGGGAGAAGGCACACAGGGAGAAGTCAATGGGAGAGGAACTACAATAGCAAAGAGTAGCTCAACAGACAAAGTTAGGTGTCTTTCCAGATCATTAAAAGCCCAGGTTTTATCATTTGAGCTATACTTGTGCTAGTATAGATTCAACACAGTGCAATGTCCCAGTTTTTTGTGGATTTACGTATACACACTTGATTTCAGGTGCCAATTACTTGGTCGTTTGTACTGTACCATAGTCTTATTTTCCATGTGTTACAACTTTAAATCGCCACTGTTAAATAGCAGCTTTTGTATGTTAAAAAGGGTAAAGGTTTCCCTACGACCAAATGGTCTAGTTGTGACCGACTGTAGAGGGTGGTGCTCATCTCCATTTCTAAGCCAAAGAACCGGCGTTTGTCTGAGGACAAGTTTCTCTTGTCATGTGGCCAGCATGATTATATGCCGAGGCACATGGAACGCCGTTACCTTCCCACCAAAGTGTTACCTATTTATCTACTCGAATTTTTAGGTGCTTTCGAACTGCTAGGTTGTCAGGAGCTGGGACAAGCAATGGGAGCTCACTCCGTCACGTGGTCTCAAACTGCCAAACTTCCGGTCAGCTGCTCAGCGGTTTAACCCGCAGCACCACCACATCCCTTTGTATGTTAGATAGTGTTTAAATAGGATCTTGCAGGTCGGGGCCATAATAATGGGAAGGAGGATCTTTAGCACTACCATACCTTAGTGGTCCCCATGCCTCTTAAAACATTATTTTATGGTTTGGCCCTGAGTTCTTTATGGCACCTATAAAATATTTTTTTGCTCCTGTTCCTGTATTTTGCTCCTTCTTTTTGTTATATGTGCTTCTTTTCTGATATTTGTCTATTGGATTAACCTGCTTTCCATGGTCTCTATCTGGATTGGGTACCCAATGTATGATTTATTGGTTCTTCCTTTTCGATTTGTTTTACAAATCTACTATCACTGTGCAATTTTTAAACTTTTAGCCTCAAAACTGATATCCAACTCTGTTTCCTGGCATGAAGCCTGCAGTGATTTTTAAAAGTTTGATGCAATTTTTCAAATGGATACACATGTCGCAAACCAACTCTCACTATCTGAACATCCTAATGTTTGTCCAAATTTTTGTTCCGACGTCCCAATCATAGCACAAATCCCAAGGTGCTCTTCTGCATGTGGAAGGTATTGTCCAATCATGGACAGTATGTCTTGGACTTTTTGCTAGATTAGAGTGTTCCATGATGAGAAAGTTGAAACTAAGAGTGCAATACCAAATTGTGCTGGAATGGTGAGGGCTGCGGGCCTGCACTATATCCCGCACGCTGGGGAGCCTCCCTGGGGCAAGGGCACAATTGCACCCTTGCCTGAGGGGAGGCTCCAGCCTCCCCATGCGTTTCCTCGGATCTGTGCCTGCTTAAATAGCCTACTGGCTGCATCCTGGCCCTGCCCTGCTCCTTGGGCTGGCACACCCACTGGCATGTCCACCCCCCTGCCAGAACCGCCCTCCCTCCCTCCTCCCAGAACCACCCTTGCACCAGCCAAGTTCGACTGGTGCAATGGTGGCTCTACACCAGCACTCTTGGGCCGACGTTACAGCTACCATCGGCCCATTTGCCCATGATCATTCTGTTGTGCATTCGGCTTATTTCCTACCTTGTTCCATATTTTTCCTTAGATGCATGCATGTGCTCTGCCCATGAAGCAATTACTATTGCTTCATTCAAAGGTGGTTGTGCAGCTGGTGGTTCTTCCTGTTTGGGTAATATTGGGAGTAAATCTTCAAATCTTGAGGGGATCCTGTAGAAAAATCTTTTTTTCCTGAGTGCCTACAGGATCCCCTCACCCCAGTTACAGAGATCTGCTTCTGCAGTCTCTCTCAGGGGCGGAGAAAGGGTGTCGCGAGGGGTGACACGGGCAATGGGCGCTGGCAGTAGCAGGGCGCCATTGCGCGGAGGAACCCGCATGCTGTTTGGCCTGCCTGCCTGCCCTTGTGTCCGTTTCGCTCAGAAATGGAGCTATTCCGGGTGCAGGGAGGCGTGGCTGGGTGACGCACAAGGGTGGGATGACGTGCTGGGGGTGCGGTTTTGTCACCCTGCCATGGGCGCGCTTGGGGCTCCGTCCGTCTCTGGTCTCTTTTCACCTATCTTTGTTTCCTAGTATGTTCACATGTGGCAATCTACATAACTAATATAGAGAATGGTACATGCTCACGCAGTTGTTCATTACACTTTAGGCAGTGGTGGGATTCAGGGGGTTCGCCCAGGTTCTATAGAACCGGTTGTTAAATGGCCGGGCCCCGCCCACTCACTTACTTTGGCTGGCTTCAGGTTTTTTTTTTTGGCTCCAGCTATGATGTCATAGAACCGGTTGTTAATCTATTTGAATCCCACCACTGACTTTAGGTAATAGCTGTGTTTGAGATAAATTTCTGGGACACACTGAAACATAAAAAACGAATGTTAAGAAGAAAACAGGAGCCGTTTCAGCCACAAGTGTCAGTAATTTTCTGTGTTATTTCACATGTTCTGATGCTCACTTTAGAAATCTTTCTGGTGTGTGTACACATGAGAGAGAGAGAGAGAGAGAGAGAGAGAGAGAGAGAGAGAGAAATGGGTGTGTATGATTTACCGAACTATGGCCTGTCACATGTCTTTAAAATTACAGTGCCCATTTTCTGCTGAAATAATTTCTACAAAGAGTGGCTCCTATTACGGCAAGAAGAGCGTGGACGTCATGATTTATTATTATTTATGGTCCCAGGGCCTTGTTTATGCACGATGGGTTAGGTGTGCAGGATAGAAATGCCATTATGCAAATGACATTGAATGTCCTTACTGAGCCTAAATAATTTTTGTGTTGGACGATTAAACCTCATCTGTTATTGATATGGGCTGCAGTCAGGCTATTAAAGAGTCCCAACAGTACTTACTCCCAGTAATGGGAAAATTGAGAGGAAGAGGCTAAACAATTGCCTCAAGTGTGCTGTGATTGTCTGGTAGGAGTGGAACATAACAAACCTCCTGAATGGAAATCGTGTTCACTACTTAGGGATAAATAAAGAAGGGGGAACATGCAATAAATTATACTTTGTGATTTGAATCAGTGCACTAGAGAATTTGTGTATGTTCAATTTGTTTATCTAAATATTTTGGGGGAGGGGGCTTTTCTTGAAAATACCAGTAGCTAGTGATGGTCTGTGTATAGTGTTTTCCTTCTCTCTCTTTTTCTCCTCTCCCTTGCTCTGGAGGGGTGGGCTGGGGGGGTGAGGGGGGTTGGAGGATGGACTAGAGAACCAATCTTCTCAGTGAACAAGGGAGCTACGTCGTCATTGCTCCTTTCTTTTTTGACACAGCTGTGCGGTCACATTTTGATCAGTGTTGATAGCTTATGAATTCCAAAATTGACAAAATTTACAGAAAAATGAGGATAATCCATCTTCCTTAGCAGCCTGTCAGGAGCTGGCTATACTTCATAATCCTCAATTACAGATGCTATTTTCAGACATTTACATGCAGATATTAGGAGAAAATGAAAATGAGAAACAAAGAGAGAATGGAAATGCAGCTATTTATATGTATAAAAGAAAAAAAAACAACAGGTAAATTCTAGGCATTTAGATTGCATTTGGGGGTCCCTTTACAAAAGCCGGTGAGTGCCTATAATGTATTTGAAGATTTCAGTAGAAAACCATAAAATGCATCATATATAGCTTCCAGCATGCAAATATTTTAAAGGTTTAGGTCAAAAACAGGTCAGTTATTTTGAAGTATCAGAGTAAATGTGTTCATGGCAGGGTGCACTAAATAATTCCCACTCTTTTAAGGAAAATCTCCAGGGAGTGCCATGATTCTAATTGGAATTGGATGAAACTGAAATACAGCTGCTAATTTAAAAAAAATCTTTTATAAAAGAGAGATCTGGAAATATTTTTGTGGAAAGGAAAAACATAGATCGCAGGTTATTTCAACTTTGATATGGAACTCCTGCTGCTTTTAAAAAGTCGATTGACAAATGTTACGTAAAACAAAGGGGATTTGGAGTGCTGCCATAATTGGCTGTGTAAATAGGATTTACCCCAAAGAAAAATTAGTGTCATTGATAGTGCAAGGTGGAATTGAAAATGTGATGTAAATGATAGATAGATGAGGACAGGGGTGAGGGGAGGACTAGTTTTTGATAAATGGTCTATCAGATTCTTGCCAATTCAGATCTGGGGCAGTCAAGGAGGAGGTTCTGGTAATAAAATTTCAATTCCTATAAAATTTAAGACAGAGGAACACCAATGCCCATACAGCTGTGCATGGCACAGTGTTTCTGTAAAGCTGGGGAGATTAATTAGAGCTGCTTTGGATTAAAGTCTGCGAACCATGTCAAATGTTACAATTTTCCCCCCCGTCTTTGTGACCTGACAGCAGAGCTTTTGTGGGAAACCTGCTTGCTAATATAATCCTTATAGTTTCCTCCTGTGTTTGGGCAACATGACATTGCCCATTATTGCTTATGTAATGAAAATCCAGATAATTCTACTGCAATATATAATGCAAGAATAAATGTGGCTAGATAGAGAGTTTATGAAGGTGTTCCTTGGTTTAAAAAACGCTTTGAGTGGATTAGAAAGAAGTGCACCTTCCCAAATAAGCTCCCAATGGAGTATACAGCACAGAAAGGTTATGCATGGAAATGCATAGGAAATGGGAAGATATAAAATATTTAACAATCTCAAATTTTTCTTGATTGAGGGCCTGATTCTTATCACCGGCGGTATGCCAATACCACTGGCAAAAATGTCCTGAGTGTGCTGTAAAGCACATTCGCCATATGTTTATGCTTGCGTTGGAGTGGTACTCATTCAGCTTCTGGTAAGACTGTTTGGGGTGGGGGACTCGAGGGGCACACCACACCCAGTGGTGGATTCCACTGCCAGATCTTAACCCTGGCGGTGGCTCAGGCAGCCCGACCTGGGGCTGCTCAATTCACCGCAGGCAAAATAGCCAGTAGTGACCTAAGTAGCCCCATTGTGGGGTGGTGGGGCTTTCCCTGGGAAAGGGGCTGAGCATCACCTTCTCCTGGGGAGATCCCAGCGGTACCTGGCTGCCTCTGCATGCAGTAGCCTTCTGGCTACAGCTGTGCCTGTTGCAGTTAGGAAGTTCAGGTTTGGGCTCTCGATCAAATCAGGTACAATGCTGGTTCTAAAGAATGATCAGCGCATTGGTACAGGTTGCAAAAGAATATAGCCAATTGGTGGCATTTGGCATAAAACATGAATCACTAAGATAGAAGACTAACAATATAACATAAAAGCCACTACAACCACACTACATAAGCCACGGCATTGTATAAGCCACTACAATTACAAATAAGAACTGGGATGTGAATTATTTTTATCATCATAGTTTTCACCACTGGAGTACTATTTCCCTTGTTTCTGCCATGTTAAAAATAACTTCAGTTTTCATGAGATAAAGACTGCAGGTAACCATTCAAATGGCTTAACACACAACTCAATAAATTACAACTTACATATAAATTACAATTATGTCTGCTTCTTTCAATTATACAGTGATGCTTTACCATCTCCAAGAGTCTCTTAAACTCTAAAATCATGTTTATGTAGAACCTTGAATATGTAAAATTGGATTGGCCACATCTGCCACAATATGTATGTATCTCCCATTTAGTAATATTTTCTCTGCACATGTTTGGTTTAATCTCTTGCTGTCTTGTTTTTCTTTTTAACTTATGCCAATGAAGGTTATGTACGTATGTATAAATTCCAACTAGTGAATGCTTCTCCATATGTAACTTCTGACACTGTGGATGCATTCCTAACTTGAAGTTAGGCCGACACAGTTAGGCCAGCAAAGTTGGGCTGGCACACGGGCCACCATAAAGCGTGTTGGGACCACTCTCGGAGTCAGGGAGGATGGTGCACGTCTGCGGGCTGGCCATTCTGACTCCAAGAGTGGTCCAAACATTTTTTAAGGTGAACCTTGTGCCAGACAAACTCCAGTTTAGGATTGCACTCTGTGTGGATCACACATTTCATTTTCATTCTTATATTTCCTCTTAACGAATCTACAAGCTGTTGACAAGTGATATAAAGGAGGTAAAGGAGATATCTAATGTATATGATTGATTATTTTGACCTTATACAAAACATGGGTAAGGAGAGAATTTGAAATTGAGAACCCAGGCATTCTTAAGTACTAAAATAAGAATAATCTATTTGCTGTAGGCACAATCTAGGGATTTAATCAACGGCCAGGATATACAAGTCTTGAATTCCATGTACAAAGCCTAAAAAAGTTATTATAATTTACTTCTCTTGTGATGGCACAAGGTCAGGTGGACAACTAGTTCTGCTCGGCAGGCAGCCTACTTAATATTCTCTGTCTGTTTGAATGGGTCAGTCACTGTTGGAAGTCTGTAGTAATGGTGAAGTGCCCCTAATCTAGCATCTATTTTTACTTGCTGGGGAAAAAGTGAAGTGAATTTATAAGCAATGGAGGATGCATTGGTAGGGAATCTAACCTCTTAACTCGCCTCAGCCTTCAGGGTCAGAAGAGTGTTTTAAATGAAAGCTTTTACTGTATGTTGTTGACAATATTATTTGACCCATGTCTCCAAGGCCAAAATCAACATCTCTTTTGTGTAGACTTAAGTTACTGGAAAGATGATCTAATAAACAGTAAGATGTCATCCTCCTTCTACATCTTTTCTCTTCCATTCTGGATTTAATGCAAGTTTTGTTGCTGTATTAGAGGAATAAGCTTTCTGTTAAGCTCTCTGGGAACTTTTCCTAACCAATGTTCATAATGTCAAAAGAGCTTGAACAGGAAAGTGTTCCAATGGAATTTGAACCATGGCTTCCTAGTGTCCAGATGTGTACAGGATTTTGTAAATTTGAAATCTATGGCTTTAGTCCATATGTGCACATGTCAATCAATCAATCAATCAATCAATCAATCAATCAATCAATCAATCAATCAATCAATCAATTGTTACTTATATACCGCTTTTCAACATGAAGATCACTAAGCGGTTTACAGGCAAATAGTAATAATAATAAAGTTTTTTATTTTATGTGGAGCAGTCAGGGCTGTACATGCCTAAACTCAGCAATCTTGTTGTTCACACTTAGTGCACCCCCATCCTGCTTCTCAGTAATTGTTGCTGATTTTTTTAAGGCTACGTACAGTATATGCAGCCCTAGCAGCTATAATAGAAGAAGACCTGTGTGTACAGCACCCGTTTATACAAATGGGTTATCATCCAGATTAGGATGCATAATAGAAGCCAACTTTTGTGTGTATGTCCCCACCAACTAGATCAGGGTGCATCTTTTTGATTGGAGGTATATCAAAGTGTGGCTTAGATGCTTAAATCAGACATCGATTTAAAATGTTTTCTCTGTTAAAATTTAAGGTCAGTGAAAATTTCACATTGAATGTCCCATTAAAACAATAACAAGCCAATTTAGTGAGCGCCTTCTGCTGACCAAACAAGCACCCATCAGCGGAAGGTCCACTCTGTTGATGCTAAACAATGTGCATAACAGGGCCACCAGTGTAAAAGTCTGTTAACCATGCGTATGCCACCAGGGTGCCCAGTCACAGCTGGAGGAGGTAGGTTTGCATGGCTCATGAACACACAGTAAAACAGTGTTTACATCTTGATATATATAAAAGTAGACAGTTAAAACAGGACAGAGAGCTGCAGGGAAACATGAACACAACATAGTCGATGCAATGGAAATGCCTCAGGAAACAAAAGAAAGTGCCGAAATACCAATTGTAAGGGGGCCAAACCAGCCTCCAAAGGCAGGATATTCCACAACCTTGAGCTGCTAATGAGAAGGCTCTTTCCCACATTACTCCCAACCAAACCTCTAATGTCTCAGAGGTTTGGAGCAGAGTCTCACATGAAGGGGGAGGGCAGGCAGATTCAAACAGTAGGAGACAATCCTTCAGACAACCTTGTCCCAAGCCACTTAGGACCTTAAAGGTGAAAACCAACCCTTTGAACTGAGCCTAGAAAGGTAGCCAGTACAGTTGACACAAAACTGGAGTTGTAGGCTCCCATTCTTTGGCTCCAACTATAGCCTGTGTCCTTTTATGCTGGACCAGTTGAAGCTTCCCAAATGCTTTTAAAGGTAACCCCATACAGAGTACAATAGTGTAATTTCAGTGTGATTAGGGTGTGTGCTACATCGGGCAGATCTGCTTTCACTAGACAAAGGTGCAGTGAGTAGGTAATATCTAATAAAATTATATATAAATAAAACAGTATATAAAAACAGTATTTTATATATAAAAACAGTAACAATAATTTTAACTAAAGAACAACCTCACCCCAGTTTACAAGTCTTGTGGGAGACAATAGCTCTGGCTGGCTTTCTAAAGTCCTATAGGGCCGAAGCTCTGAAAACCTTGATAAGAAGGGTCCATAAAGGTAGGTACCAGCATGGAAAATGGTATGTTCCTATTGGCCTCTGGCAGAAATGGAATCCAGAGCACACAGTGGACAGGGCAGAGAGCTTGCAATATTGTTGGGTGAAGCAGGAACAGGGGAGTGCTTATAGGTCTACTTCTGTGGCTGCCTTGTACACCTACAAGGAGAGAGTTAAAAGGTAATCCATGTGGGTTCACATAGGCTCATTGCTGCTGCTGCTTCTTTTACTATCCTCAGCCACTAGCATTTATTGAATCAAATGCCATGAAGACAGACTAAAAAAAATCTCAGAATTGTTTGGGCTACAACATAATTAAATCACCCTTTTCAAATAAGGCTCCTTTCCTTCGAAGTGTGTGTGGTGTAAAAAATACCTTTTCCTGCCCTGTGGGAGGGAATGCTGTCCATGGTACTGATTCAAGTGTGAAAGAATGGAGACAGTGCTCAGTTCAGAATACTTCTAGATTGTGAAGCTGGATGATGCCCATTCATCCTAGGCCAGATAAGTTAAAAATACTTTCCCTTTTGTTTTCTTTTTAGGTTACAGATAGTTTTGATGTTTCTCTCTCTCTCTCCTTCTCGCTCTACTTTTGTCTGAGTGTTTTGTCAATATCTTTTTTTCTTCTTTGTAGACATGCTTTAAACAGATGGAATTCTGCAAATGCTTGTATACTTAGAGAGCAGCAGTTTTCAACCAGTGAGCCATGGCATTTTGGTGTGCTGTGAATTATCCATAGGTTTGCCATGGGAGTTTTTGGGAGGGTCATTTATTATTAGAGCCATTGGGGAAGTGAGCTTTCCACCAGCAACATGATGTGCCTTGTCAATTGTCCAAAAACTGATGGTGTGCCTTGACAAATTTAGCAACTTGTCAGTGTGCCATAAAATGAAAAATGTGGAAAATCACTGCTCTTGTATTAGGCTTGAATTATACTGATGGTGTAGAGATTGGTCCTTGTATAGAAATGGAGAGTTGGATGAGGTTAGGAAGACCTTGAGGTGGGAGCAACAAGTCTTCTACCACTTAAAATGAATTTTCCAGATGTACCCAGAACTTAGAGCAATACAACCTAGGGACTGGTAGCAACTATTGTCTTGAATATCTTATTTGTGTGGTAAAGCAGATAAGTATTTTTAACTCCTGTTCACATTACATATCACAATCAGTGGTAATCCTGTTTAATGTGGGGTGGCAAAACTTCTGCATTGGCAGTATCAGCATTTTCAACATCAAGGTTGTGTGTACATAGGAAAAGGTACAGCTTTGCAATTTGTGTTTTATAATTACAATACTGTATAAACCGGTGGTTCCCAGCCTTCGTGTGGGACACTACCCCCTTAAGAAGGGTAGCTACATGACTGGGGACCCATAGAGTCCTTTAGTACATCACTTCCAGGTTTAGCAGCAGCTGGTGCTGCTGCCGCCACCGAATGCATGTAAACAGAAAAAGTTTTTTTTTTTAAACTTACATGCATTTGGTGGCGGTGGCAGCAAACTCTGGAAGGGCCATTCTGTCGACCCACAGGTTGGGAAAACGCTAGTGTAAACTGATCAAGTCTCTTAAAGAACACAGTAGGCACCTTTTCAATCACATTTTAGAGAGAGAATAGCTTAGTTCTATGGCAGAAACTTCAACCTCTGAGATATTGGAACAAATTCCTAAAAAAACAAGGTGGTATTGGGTTCCCATAACAATATTTTCACAATACAGTGGTGTCTCTGGAACAGATTACCATAATAAAGCAGGGGTCCATTGGATTCTACTTTTTCCATGAAATCTGTACTTCAGGACCTGTATAACTTGTGACATGCCATTCTGAATTCAGTCCACCAGTCATCTCTCAGGGGCTTGATAAATCCCCCCCTTTTTTTGCTGCCTGCCTGGGACTTGAAAGCAAGGTGGGTTATCAAGCACCTGGCAAACCATATTTCATTTTTAGTGGACTGTATTCAACTTTAATGGGTTATAAGTGGTACAGGTTCTGCCTGTACTGTGAGTGAGGTTTGTATCACAAAGCTGGGGTGCTTTTGGATAGCTTGGCATGTATACAATAGCTGAATATCCTGCTTCAAGTCACAAAGGAATACTCAATAACATGTCAATTTCCTGCTGTTTACTGTAGGTCTGGGTACAGGAATAAAGGACAAAAGAGTGCCACCATAATATGATATTATAGAAAATTTTTAAAAGTTCTCACTGCACTCTTTTTTTCAACAAAAAAATTATTATCCTTACATTTCTGTTTTTTTTCTCCTTCATGCTATGGCAGTGGTGCTCCATGGTGATGAGACAATACTTGGTGCAACCCCAGACAGTCATTTTTCAGGTAATTTCTTAGGATACCAAACACCCGACTCATACTTTTTTCGGGTATGATGCAAGTCGGGTTTCCTGATTATGGAGGGGGTACTCCGACTGTACCCAGGTACTCTGGGTATCAGATGAATCTTACTCATGGTGCCCATTGTGCCATACTGCAGACGGAAAAGGTAATATTCTTGGATATTTATTATATTTAGGCAATTAGGATACCAGCATGAGGGCCCAAGGTCAGACTGCACAACTTGTGCCCCCCTAAGCTGGATGAAGCTCATCAGTCATGTATTGTAGCCTACCAGGTGCTCAACAACCTTCCAGTTCTTTAAGTAACAGGCAGGCAGCAAAGATCAGTGGTTTATTGAGCCACTGGTGGGTCACCATACCTGCCAGGTGAGCTGTATTTGGTTTGGGGTTCGCAACATTTACAGTCCTGCCTTAGGCCAATCAATGTTCTTTGTGCACAAAGTCTGTAGTACAGTAAATGCACCTATGTTTGTAAAATGCAGCACACAGCCTACAAGTCTTTGAAAGTTGGACATCAGTTACAGAAATATTGCATTCTCTTAACACTCAAATCATATATGTTGTATTTTGGAACATATTCCCTGGAAGGATCATTTATTTCTACTGTGCTTGCTATGGGGAGCACAGGCACAAGAGTATAACAAATTTCTACTGAATATTCCTTGTCATTTAATTATCAGTAAGTAACCCCCCCCCTTTCAGGCCTGCCCCAAACAGAAGTGATCATCCAGCTGGCTTTGTTTTTATAGTGGTAAATATCAGTAACAATATTCTGTCTGCTTTCCCCTCCACACAACAGTGCCCCATTATGAAAACTTTATTTTTAGAAACTGTGCACCCTCCCTTTTGTACAGTGAAGTTTATTGCATAAAACAGTGGATTGAAAGTGGTGGGTTGTGACCCACCAGTAAAAGATAAAAAGGGCCATTCCCCCTTAAGGGGAATGGCCCAGGAATGGGTGCCCTGATGGCACCTCAGCAATCGCAGTGCCACAGGGACCCAGAGGCATGACAATATACCTGGGGGCTACAGGAAGCCTTCCGAAGGGTCCCGGAGGCTCACAGCCCCCTGCGTGATCCTCTTGCTGCAGTGAACTCTGTTTTGTTGTCGGAGCTCACTTCCGGTTTGCACTCGATTGATTCCCCCCAGCCCCAGTAAACACTTACAGTGCAAACCCTGCAAACACTTACAGTGACTTCAACATCCAAGTAGGACTTTGAAGACCACTGGCCTAGTACGTTTGTTTGAAAGGGGAAACAGGAGCATAAGTTCTTCTCCCAGGAAGCTGTTTTTCATTACAGCAAAGCTATCCCTCTTCAGTTATAATCAGACAGGCTCTTGTGCCCTTGAAAGAATGTTCAGAAATATATTTCAAAAGATAAAAGTTAATTGAGTATGATTTAATAATTGTGTGGAAATATCTCAATCCTGAATTATCAGGAATCACCAAGGAGAGTGCTGGTGCTAGATTGTGGGGGCTCTGGGAAAGGCCTACACTGGGCTGCCCATGGCACCCCCTGCCCACCCCTTGGTGGCACATTAGGAACTACCACTGCCACCCGTACTTGCAAGTTCATGTGTTGATCTGGCCAGGTGAGCCCTCTGATGAGTCCCCTACTCATGCCTGACCCTGATACCATCTGTGACTAAGGATGTACTTTTCTAAAAGTGAGACATTCAAGCTCAAGAAAAAATAATATTACATAACAATTACTGAATGCAAATACCTGTTACTTTTGTTGAAGTTTGCACAGCAGCATCACACAGTGTTGATGAGGTAAGCTACTTTGTAGGAAGAAATGTGACTCATTTCTTCAACAATGCACACACACACAAAAACGGGCCCTCAAAAGGCCTCCAAAAGTCCTAAAAATGTCACTTCTGGATGTATTTAGGATTTCCAGAGGCCTCAGGAAGGCTTTTTGGCGAGGCAGCCTCGGGGAGGCAGTCTTCTTGGCCCTTGGAAGACCTTCCGCTAGAGAGGGAAGGAAAAAAAGGTGAAAGAAAAACAAAAAAGTTAAAAACACTTGCCCCTCTGCATCACCCAGGTACACCACTGATTGAAATTTACAGCTGTGTTCCTGGTTCTCCCTTTAAATTGAGTCAATTAACTGGGTTCTGGATTAATTTATGCAACGAAAAGCGGGGGAGAATTTTTGGCAGATTTGTTTTTCTTTCAACTCATTTTGAAACAAATACTAATAATTAATGTGAATTGCTGAAAATGAGGTGAAAACTCAGCAGAACAGTTAGGGGCCCAATCCCATCCAACTTTCCAGCCCCAATGCAGCCTCAATGTAGCCCTGAGGTAAAGGAACCTTACCTTGAGGAGGCCTCTGTGACTGCCCACCACTACAGGACGCAGGACACACCTCATTGGCACAGCTGCATCAGCACTGCCAAGTTGGATAGGATTAGGCCCTTAATCTTCAGTTAATTAAAGCCCCTAACTATGGAATGGAGAGGGAAGGTAGATATTGCTTCCTAAAGGGAAAAAGGAGGAGGGATCAAATATAATAATACTTTAGAAATGTATGCTCTTGGAACTAGCACTCAGTTTTTCAAAATAGGAAATGTTGATATATTTCCTCAGAAAATTAAAGGAATCAAGAATTTAAGACTCAACATACCAAAAAATGCAGATTAGGAAAGTGAGGAATTTGGATCGTATTTAATTTATTGATGATGACGAATTGGCATGGGGCGAACAACACAGACATTTATAAAAAGGTCTCTGTCCCTTTTGTACACCTCCTTATCTGCATGAGATAATTCATCATCCCTCTTTTCAACTAAACACCTAACAATGGAAAGCAACATGGGAGATAATCTTTTGCTGTGTTTGCTTTTTAAAAAAAACAGCAACAAAACAGGTTGTACAAGCACACCCTAAATTGATAATGACTCCAGTTTCATTGCTATAAAGGCAAATATGGGAGGCAGCAGTGGCGGGGGAATTCGTATTTTGACTCTTTCTTTCTTTCTTTCTTTCTTTCTTTCTTTCTTTCTTTCTTTCTTTCTTTCTTTCTTTCTTTCTTTCTTTCTTTCTTTCTTTCTTTCTTTCTTTC